>NDGN011555859.1:3136-18644 GCA_002564285.1 Tympanoctomys barrerae | reverse complement strand
GCCCCCAGGTGGGCTGAGCTGAAACTGTCTCATTGCTGCTTCTTTCTCAATAAAATTAATATTTTAAAAAAAATTGACCTGGGCAAATGAATGACTTAACCAGACTCTGTCCCAAAATATAAAATAAAAAAGGGTTATAGATGTAGTTTAGTGCGAACACCTTGAGTTCATTCCTCAGGACCAATTTAGAGAACACACTGCACAGAGTTCCTTCCATGCCTCATCCACTCAGTGTGAAGATGTCTGAGCCCACCTCATGAATGCTCCTCCTCTCTGAAGACTGTAGTAACAAAGCATAACTCATATTCAGTAACACACAATGAGAAAAACATAACCATTTTTCCCCACACATCTTTATTCTCCTTTGCACACATGATTCTTAGAATCTTGTAAGATCTGGCTATACTCTTCCACAGCTGGAAACAAGTTCCTTCATGAAGGGACATTGAATCCTGAGACCTGAGAAAAGCAGGCTCACCTATGCAGAAGCTTTTCATTGGTCACAGGAAGCTGTGGGGACTCAACTAGCTCATGACTGCTACTTTCCTCTTAATGCCTTTAGAGAATGTTCATTAAATACTAGAGTTAATAATTGGAACCACTTATAAAGGTTGTCTTCTGAACAACTCCAATTCTATGTAGAAATGCCCTTCTCGGTGTCTCTTTCCAGTGTCACAGCTTATGTGCAAATCTTCCCGGAGTCCAACCCACAGGCAGAGAGGACCATCTGGGCTCACAGTAGCTCTAGTTGTCAGCCTCTTCATCCTGGGCTATAATTTCCCTCTTTGCTGTTCCAACAACTGCACCCAGACAAATCGATCCTTTCAAGACCAACCCTTTAACTTTCAGGGACAGTAATCCAGTTTCTTAATTAATATGTGCTCGAACCAATTCCCAGGTATTCAAACATTTCCCAATTGACATGCACAGTCAGAACTTCTGCCAATTCTACCTACCTAATGTCAGTAATCTTAGTGTGTACTCTTCCCCCAGAGTTACACGGAATACCATTGATGTCACTCAATGAGAATCAAATATAATATCCCTTGCCGACTGGACACTGTGCTTTCATGGGTGTATCTTAAGGCAGTATTGGAATTTCAGTAGATAAATCATACAGGTCAGGCATTGAACTTACAAATCTCTACCAGAGTCCATATAAATGTCCATATAATTGCTTTATTATGTGTATGGCACGCATTACCATAATCTAAGCAGCCCCACCTTCTAAGATCAAAGCTTTTCCTCAACATTTATTTTCCAATTACACTATATGAGACTAAAGTCTGGCCTTTGTATATAAAAGAAGTTAACACATACTGAGCTTTTCATTTGTACACGTGTTCACTGCTTAGATGTCTGATCTCCCAGTGGCTCCACAGGATACAGATTATCCCATCATATCTATTTCTCAGTTCATGACCTTGTGGTTTAGTGGGATAAAGTGACTTGCCCAAGCTCACAAAGCTATGGAGTAAATGAAAAAAACTAAGATTCTTATCCAGTGGTGTCAAAGCCACCAAGACTCCATTAACTTTCCTCTTGGTATATTACATCCTTATCATCCTGAAACTCATTCTGTTTCACAGTTCTAGCTGCTTGGTTTCTTCTATCCCATTAAGTCTTACTGCAGAGCCTTCTAGGTCCACTTGGAGATCTGCCAAGCCCTTCTCTGATCCTTTAGGAATTGTCCAAAAATAGCAGAAAGCTAACTTGAGAATGACTGAAACACCTGCCTAGAATGAGCACCTCAAGCTCTTTACTATACAGTTAATCCACCCAAAACTAAATGCAGTAATTATCAACAGCATACAAAGAGGTGCTAGTATTATTAATGCTGATTTTTAATTCATAAAAAGTCCTATCCAGCTCCATAAGTTGAAATAGCTCCATGATGAAATAAAGGGCCAGGCTTTTTCTTCTTTCATTTTCACTCAGGTTTTGCTGAGCTTCTGTAATTGGCATCCTGCCCTGAGACATTCAGACATTGTATTCAGACACTCCCTAAGTATAATGTCTGGGACTTGGTGTTGCCTGTCTAATGTTAGCAGTTGCTATCTCTGCACATGTAACCTCAAAATACTTATCAATATTACCAAGGAGGATTTCCTCCTTCCCACATGTTCAAAAGACAAGCCAGACGCATATTCTTACTGCTCTGATTTGTGGATCTGTGGTTCTGCTGTGTAAGGAGGTCTCTTTTTCAGTTACCACTTTGTCTTCTTCCACCTCTTAATAAAGAGAAAGATTATGTTAATTTCTCCATTTGGTAAAGAGAAAATCTTAAAAATTGGATGTCAGCTAATGCAGATTCCCCAGTGAGAAAAATGTCAATACCACGTTGATAACTTTTACATGTTAAAATTCAGTATCATTTCTGACTGCAGAAGACTAGGGATGTAACCGTTTTATGCCCAGTGTCCATGTGGGCGAGTACACTGCAGCCTGTTAAGTAACATGCAGCAACGGAGTATCTTTTCATTCTCTGTCTGTAACTCCCCCTATTCATTCTAGCAGCTCTGTGATGAGCCCAAGGAAGAGTTCCTGCCTGCAGATTCCTGAAGAATCCTTAGTCTTCCCTGCTCTAAGCCTAAGCTTCAGGAATTAGTTTCTATTCCTACATATCCTTCTAACAAATTCTCTTTTGACCTGGAGTTAGCTTCAGTCACTTGTATCCAAGCAATTGTGGCCAGCAGACATCTCTATGTGCCTTCTCTTGTGTTTATTCTATGAATCTTAAATAGCACCATGTATACTGTGCCCATGGATAATGTGTGATGTGTGGAGAAGGAAAATGAAAACAAAAGTAAGCACATGCATCAGTTTTATCACTTTGCCTAATTTAAGATAAATGTCATATGAAGTGTATTGGCTATTTTTATAATGCGCTATTTAGGATTTGTGTCTATTTATGATGTAGTGTACCCACAACCTGCTGTTCCTTTGGAAAACAGACACACCTTTCTTGTTCTCAGATGGAAGCCATCCATAGTCGAATTCTGGCCTTACCACTAATTTGTCCCTCACTCTGAAGAGAAAGGAGGTGAGGGGGGGGTTGTCTATAGCATATCCACTATAAGCAACAGAAGTTACAAAAAGTCCTAATCCAGAACACCAAGAAAAAAGAGAAGAAAGCAAGATGTCATTGCCTCTTGTTTGTTTAATTTGCTCCAAACATCCTAAAGCTATCATGAGCATCCAAGAAGGCTGAATTTTTTTCTATTATAATAACGATTGCCTAATTACAAAACCTAAAGCAAACCTTGAAAAACATTTTATAATGATTTTGCCGCCATCTACCTCTGGGATTGTAGTGACTTCACCTAAGCTCATCATAAAAGAAAGGTGAGTTACCACCAGAAGTCCTAGCCAGAGGGCCTGAAATCCCTAGAATTGGTGATGGCTAGCACTGTACACTTTATTTATGCATGTCAGAATGTTTATATGCATTTAGGACTGTCTTCTCCCTGGGAGAGAAGTATCAACAGCAGGAAATTATTTTATTAACTCAGTGTGATTTAGTTTTCCTCTTTTCTCTCACACGTGAAACACCTGTTGCTGGTTTGTATCACTACTGCCCCACATGGGAAACCCTAACCATCTATCAAATGCAAAGAAGTCATAGCCATGGTCCTACAAAATTATCTTTATATTACCCACTTAAATATTTTCTGCCTAATTTGCATAGCTTTGGAAGGGAATCCGGCATAAATGTATCGCAGTACAATAAGACAATTAGTAATACTAGAGACCAACAAAAGATGTTATGTGACATTATGCTTCTTTCCCCTCCAACACATTAGGTTTAAGCTGTAGAACATGAGCAATGGTTGTCTTTACCTTTATGTCGCCAAAGGACCCCATAAAGAAAAAGAATGATAGCATTTGGAAAAGTGAGTATTTCCACATCTGCCTGTCATTTCAAATGGTAAATAGAACATTGACTCAGACTAGAATGCAAGCCAGCAGACAGAACAGAATAGGGAAGAAAATCTGATCGCCCTCATTTCTTATAAAGAATGTTTCTAATATTGGATGATCTTAGTGCGTTACAAAAGAAATGAGAACAATAGGTTTTCATGTACCACATGGGAGGAAAGAAGGAAAGGACAAGTTGAGGCTCCGATGAGGCCAGAAGGAAAATCTAGGCAGACATATGACAGATGGTCCACGAACCAACCGATGAGAACTCTACTATCTGTCCCTGTGAGTCCTCGGCAGCCTGTGCTCTTGCTTGTGCTGAGTGTGGGTGTTTGCTCGAGGATCACTTGTACACAGCCTTGGCCTAGGCTACTTTCCATTTTAGAGAAGTAGAACTAAGCCTAAGGCTGGAAGACCTTGAGAGACACAGCACACTGTGTACTCTTTATCACTGTATCATTAAAAGTTACAAAGGCTAGACACTATCCATGATTTTCTCCAAGACAGACTTAAAATCTGCAACACCAACAAAAATTTCTTAGCGCAGAAGAAACAGTATTTAGTAGGTATTTGTATCCGGGGTCAAGATCCAGACCCTCCTTATTTTTCAAAATAAGTTAAGAAACAATATATGGAGTAGTTGGACACATTCTGATGAGTCAATAGTGGCTCTTGATATTAAGTATGTTGGGCTAGAGAGATAGCTTGGTGATCTAAGCATCTGCCTGGCAAGTACAAGGGCCCGACTTTGAACCCCAGTACCACATGCTGTGCTAGTCCCAAGTCCCAGGAAAGGCCATGCCAGCCCCAAAATAGGGCCTTGTGGCACACTCTTACAATCCCAGAGCTGGGGAGGCTGAGAGAGGAGAATCACTATGAGTCTGAGCTGCACAACAAGATCCTGTACCAAATAAATAAATACATAAATTTTTATTTAAATAAATAAAAATAGTTCCTGACACATAATAGTTCTTCAATAGTTTTTGAATTAATATATGCATTTACAAACCTAAGAGTTATACATGCACTTGAAATTTTTCCATAAGATCCTCCTTTATATCTTTTATTCTGTTAAGCCAAAAACCCAATAAAAACCTAAACATCCATCAATAGGAGAATGAATGCAAAAATAATTTGAACTTTCAAATATTGTAGTAATGTTTAAAGTATTTTAACCAGGCAAAGAACTGGAATGTTTTAATTGATATATCTCACACGCATTCATGAATTCCTTCACTCCAGTATACGTGCTTTCAAATGACGATGTACATTCAGATCACAGTGGTATGAACTGCATGAAGCCTCAGCAGCGTTTGGTCCAAACAGCTCGCCAGTGTGAAGCGGAAGTACAAGATTTATGCAAGTATTGGCGAGAAGACAAGAACCAAGCTCCCCTGGCTGCTAAACCAACGTGCTCTCTGCTGCTTGGGTCCTTCCGCCTACTCCAGGAGACAGAACAGGATGAAAAGAGCTGTGGACCGAGCGGCACGACCTCTGTGTGATCTAAGGATGTCAAAGTGCTATTTGAGAGACTAGATTTAAGAGTGCGCTAGATAATTCAAGAATGAGCATGGCAGTGATGTTCTGTGAGTATTAGAGTCGTGATGGAAAGCAAGCGTGCTGTATCCTTGGAAAGAAAGTTCTACCTGATACGAAGAAAGATGGGAACCGAGTCGCAGCCAATTTATGGAAGCCACTAGTATCTCCGAAAGATCAGAAAATTTTGTAATATGTTGCGCGAATGTTAGAAACATTTTTTTTTGTTAGAAGCATTTAAATGTCAGCTTTCATTGTCCCTTTCCAAGAAAATATCCTAGCTTCTTCTAAAAGCAAAAAACGGCAATAAATGTTGTATTTTATATTCTAACTGTAGAACTTGGCTTATTTCTTTCACAAAGTGATATATGTGTACTTTAAAAATCAAACAGGATTATCTGTTGACATTTGACATTTTGAAAAGTTGGTGAAAGTTCTGATACATGTATTTTCTGAACAAAGGCAAATGCTATGATTTTGGACAAAACCATTAAAGTATTTGTTCTATATTTTTATTGTAAGTCGTATGAGCTTAAATGTTTCAAAAAGTGAAGGCTATTGGCTAAAAGAAATATATAAAATTAACAGGGCATTGAAAAGCCGGGGTTGTTGTTGTTGTTGTTGTTGTTGTTGTTGTTTGGCGGAACCGGAGATTGAACTGAGATCCTTGCATTTGCCAGTCAAGCACTTATCCTACTGAGTCATCTCCCCAGCCCCAGAAAAGCATTTTTAAAATGACAGCTAAATAAAACAAAGAACTCATACAATATAATTATCTAAAACTAGAAGTAGCAGTCAACAGCCATGCCCCAGTAGTATGTGGGCCAATTTTTCATAAAAATCATTGCCTGCAGAAGCTCCTACTTCTTTCCTACTAGCTTGCAAGTTGCACTTTGTTTTTATAAGAGAAAAAAAATCTAAAGCTGATTTGTACCCAGGCCAGTCTTCAACATTCAAACATGAAATGGTGTCGCGCTCTCTATGGCCCTCCTGGTGCCCACAGCTGGGCTGAGCAAGGCGGCCTGAAGTCCCTGCCCAGACCAGGCAACATCACCAGCCACGGGTGGCCCCATGATTGCACCACATCAACCCATTAGGAGCCAAGTGCTTTTCTTGTCAGAGGACAATTTGATGGTGGTGAAGGTTTTATATTTTCTGCTGTTGTTTCTGAAGAGAAATGGGAAATATACTATTTAAATTCTAAGGCAACTAAAATAGGGGCATTTTGTGGCAGATGGGATTTTTATGAGCTGTTTGTCACCATATACCAGTCTTGTTAAGAAGCAATCGTTTTCTGCTTCATTACACTAAGATAGCTCTGTTTAGGGTTCCACTCAGCTGTGAAATGATTTTAAAACTTCTGTAAGGAATAGAGACAGGGTTTTTTATATATAATAAAAGATTGTTGACGAAAATGTACTAAAACATAAAAAAGTGGTCAACTGCACTATTTTTTGCATTGGGGAAATAGAGATATGCTGACTCTCCTACTTATGTTTAATCTGCTCATTTATGCCAGCAGAGAAAACTATATAATATCTTATTTTCTCCCCCTAAAAAACATAAGAGTTCCTTTTATGTTTTTACATGGTCTACATGACATATATCATACAAATAGAATGGGCTAAGTTTTTCAGTGAGGAGAAATTTCAGCTTAAAATATATAAAAGGAAAAGCAAATTTAGTAGTTGGAAGAAATATATTAAGTTGTTTAATAGCTTTGCTTTCCTCTAAGCTGGTCTACTTTTAGATTTCTTTTTATATTTGGCTGTGCTTTTAAAGGACCAGCTTTGGGGCTGGGAGAAGCCTAAGCTTATTATTTTAAAGATTATAAATTTATGGTGTGACATTGGCGGCCTTCATCCACTTACAGCATAACTCAGGGCATCAGAAGACCTTGGTCAAATTCTGGCCCAGCTACTCACTTGCGGGCCTCTGGTACAATAATTAACCTTTCTCAGCCTCATTTCTTCATCTATAAAAAGATTGCTAACAATGCAAATCTTGTAGCCATGGTTATCTGTTGCACCAATCATACTATGCAACAAATAACTACAAAACCTTGATGGCAGACAAGAGCTAACATTTACTGAGCTCATGCATCAGCTAACTAAATAGGTTCAGCTGGCTGAGGCTGGGTGCTGTACGGCACAGCCTTCTGGAGGCAGCTGCTCCTTGCTGGCTGGGCTTTGGCTCTCCTGGGGTGTGGCTTCCTGTTAGCTGAGCTAGGGTGACCTGGGCTTCTACAACTGGGATACCCTCGTCCTGCTTCACAAGGCACCCATTCTCCAGCTGGCCGTTCTGGCTCTTTCTCAATGTAATAAAGATGCTAAGTGCAAACCACCTCAGACACACAAGAAGTCTTTGCAAGTCCCTGCTTACAGCACATTTGCTTGTTTTCAATTAGCCAAAATGATCATATGGCCTAATAAGAATCAACACGGTTGCATGGCAAAGAGTGAAGAATTGGACCATGAAAGCCATCAGCCTACACACCTGTTAGTGTTGTGAAGACTGAGATATCTTGGGAGAATTTCTGAAACCACTAAGGTAGCAGCTGGCATTCAGGAGGTACTCAGTAAGTACCTCTTTCCTTGCTTCCCACATGTACTCCATCTCTTTAGAGCACACCTCCATTAATCCTTTGAGAGTTTTATTTGTTCAAGGGTCTAAATGAAAATAAATACCATACACAGAACTTCTAGCTTTCCTTCCTTCTCTGGATAGCCACTCCCAGGGAGACAACATATCATGCCACCCCCTTCATTAGACCTTTTTTGCAAAGATTGGAGAAATGGAAGATGACTTTTATACTGAAATGCACAGATATTGTACGGTCTGCTTTGCATGCCACTGAAAGGGGGAAACAGATAACATAGTTGCTCTGCTCTGCTTTGCAGCAAGAGAGCATTTTAGGGGCAATCTGTAACCAGGATGAGAGATGAGCCCCTAGATTGGAGCCTGTTCTGTGGGGACAGAGATGAACAGACTGCTTCTCACACTTTCTTCCCCAAATCCAAGGCTTCCCTAGTAAAATGGATTTTGAAACAAAGGCGGTACAGAGGAAAAGTGCCCCTGGTTTCTTGTGCAAGCAAATGAAGTTTGCCTAAGGTGGAGCAGGTTCTGGAGAGCCCCTTTCAAGGGACAGCGGGGCGTGTCCTGTACCTCAGGAGGTAGGAGCAAGCTCACTGAGGCAAGGCGTGCATTCCAGTATGCAAGGCCCTGCTGTGGAGGGGTCTGGAGCCCCAAATGGAGCTAGGAAGGCCACCCGCACCCAGCCCATCATAGGCAACACCCCCTTAGGCCAGCTCCTTTCACCCTGGAGTGAAAGGCAGACCCACAAACAAAATAAGCCACAGAGGAAGAAGAATAAGGACATACTTGTGGTGCTGGCACAGCCTACATGTCCCCTCCCCACTCTCCTCACTCCTCTCCTAAGCCCTTCCATGGCTCTGTTTTATCTTCAGCATCCTTTTACATTCTGAATTCTTTTCCTAATGTATAAATGTGCTTTTTCTTTCTAGGATTAAAAGAAAAGATGTAGTAAGGAAAAAAAAAGCATAACAAGTGTGTTTTCCCTGGGCACCAGAATAAGCAGCGAAGTCTAAAGCCTGCATAAAAGAACAGAATCAACTTGAGGAAAGGAGGAAGAAAGGATTAAATGTTAAAAAAGTATAAGCTGACTAATTGGAACACAAAGGGATAACAAGATTCACATGTAAGCCTATGAACTACTCGCTGAAAAGAAAACTAAAAAAGAAATCTCTACAGCCAGGAGGAAATGCTATCTGCTACCTTCACTGATAAACCCAGCTCCTCCTGCATCAATACCTCTGTAGACACTGGAGGAGATCTGCAGCACAAGAGACAACCTTGGCTCAGCAAGCAGAAGTGTTTGTTACACAGTATTGCTTTGATAGTAGCTAACTGATACAATTTAATTTTGTGCATGTTTTCAATAAATGATTATAACTAGGTATGCAAAATGTTTGCCTTTAAATGGTAGAATTACGGTGTTTTCTTTTGTTTTTGAATTCCTGTTTCCCAAGTGTACTACTATTAAAATTAAATGGAAATGTTATTTCAAAATTAAAATATAAAAAGCGCTTGAGGATCTAAAAAGATAAGAAGGAAAGAATAAAAACATTTATACAGTCATGCATTCCAAAATGTATCATAGAGCATTTGAGAATTTTCGAACTCAGTGAACTTATCAAATATCTTACTTTATATACCTATTAAAGATTTAGTTGTTTTCTTCCACTTCATCTCCTTTAGGAGTTTCTTCACTACAACATGAACAAAGGGAAGAGATTATTAGTTGTTGTCCCTTTCTATTAGATAAGCGTTAGGAGAGGGTTTCAAATCAGGAGTAAATAACAGTTTGGGTCTGTTGTGACAACAGAAATCCTAACTACAAAAACGGAAGTTCAGCTTAAACTATTACCCAAATAGAGACTGCAGCATCAGGAGCGAGCCTGTCACTTAGGTCTTTACCACACAGAAAGCAACAAGTTCGCGCCAAGTTCATACATGCATCTAGAGACTGTTATCGCTTTACACAAGGCAATCCTAAAAGTTTCAAGGAGCTGCAATTATGCAAATCTAGTGCATTTGAAATATTCTAGGGGAGTTTGCATCTTAAATAAGCCTACAGCAAATCTTTTTATATAGCAAAAATCAACTCTCAATTCACTGTTTTGTAACGTCAGGTTTTGATATGTGACAAGCTCAAAGGGAGGTGAATATGTAATTCAGCTCTAGAGCGGTATTCCCTGGAAACATCAAGATGCACGGCTCCGCGAGACCTGCATCCCCATGGCGCACAGGAAGCAAGGGCAGTTTTACCTAGTTAAAGGCAGAGACTACAACCTGCTGTCCGCCTCATCTAGAGACGCCCACGTGCTTACAGACAACCACGCAGACACGCCTCTTTCTCTGTGCCCCGCGTACCTGAACTCAAATCCCAGAGCAGGATGCTCAAAACCCTTTGACCTCTTTGCTTCTTAGACTGTTTTCATTCCTACTCTTGTTTTTAATTTCAATTAGGAAAATAAAACAAGCTCCTTACCAAAGTGAAATCATTTCCATTAAAAAAATAAATGAACTTTGTAATGTCAAGTGGAGGATTAGGTGTCTGACAGACCTGCTAAAATATATCGTGCCTATGTCTACAATGTCCTTAAAATTAGGATGCGCTAAAATTACTTAACTCAGAAGTCCTAGGTAATTGAATCAATCTTTTAATTCACTAAAACAACACCTGATGGTACTAATCTGAGACAGATAATCTGAGAAGGGAGAAAATGTCAGTGAACAAAAGGTATCATGGTGACAGCAAAGAAAATAGACAAAGACAGAGTACCATATACTGTGAAGGTAGGGGCTAGCTCCTCAGTGGTTTAGAAGTCCCACCATTGCAGATAAGAATGGCCATGCATTGATAGCTGCTGGGCCTGGGGGATGGCATTAGGACTCTTTGTGTCACAGGTGCTGTGATTTTTTTAAACGAATTTTACTGTAGCTATCTTGCACATGAAAAAAATTTAACTCAGAATAAGAATGATTTAAAACTTGTATCTGGTACCACAAGGCAAACGATGCCTTTGTGTGCTGACCTTGATTTTTAATGTTGCCCTTAAAAAATTCATTATGGGAAGGAAGGGATCTGAAGGAACTCCTTCCAGCATATTAATAATTCTCACCAAGCCAATTAGGTCATGACTGAAGTAACTCAAAAGCACCTCCATCTCCAGAATATATTGAAATCCTAAAAGAAATTTTCAGTAGTACATTTTGTAGGACATCCTCAAATCTGAGTCATGGTTCACTCGCCCCTAGAGACGGGGCTGTTCAGGACCTTGCAGAGATTCAGGAGCCCAGCGTCACATTCTGGCTTCATGCATCTCCTCCGGCACTTCAGATGGGGAATGACATGGTCGTGGGTGTTTTGGGATGTAGCTCAAATAACCGCATAGAGATGATGAGGCTCTAAACTAGGGCAGTACCCGGGGGAGTGACAAAGAGAAGGAGGCCGGACATCTTGAGGCAGCAAACTGTGTGTGATTTTAGGGGTAGTGCAATGAAGGAAATAAGGAAGATTGCAGCAAAAATTCTAGGTGGGGCTAATTAAAAGAGCAATAGAGGGCTGGGGAGATAGCTTGGTGGTCTAAGCACCTGCCTGGCAAACTCAAGGACCTGGGTTCGGTCCTGGGTACTGCATTCCACACCAGAGCCGGAACACTGGGTGCACCTTGCCAACCCCAAAACCAAGTGTGATGGCTCATGCCTGTAGTCCTAGTGCTGTGAAGCTAAGACAGGCAGATCACTATGAGTCTGAGCTGTGTAGCAAGACCCTGTACCAAATAAATAAATAAATTTTAAAAATTAAAAATAGGAATGGGGGAGGGGTAAAAAATAAAAACAGAACAGTAGAATCATAAAACTGAAGAGACAGAATAAAAGGAAGGAAAATCAGAATTATGAGAGGAAATGAATATCACATGGGGCATGTTGTATTTGAAAGACTTTTTTAGGACATAAAACAATTAGAAATTCAGATCTGAAGTTTGAAAGATAAAAATAAGTCCTGAAGAACGAGATGTGGGAGTCGTGCATGTGGTGCCAGTGAGTTCAACTGGAGAAGCAGAGGTGATGACCTCCAGGGGGAAGCTCCGGTCCAAGCTCTGAGAAGAGAAGCTCAGGATTCCTTAATACAGTGAGCAGGCCAGTCATTTGTTCATTCAACAACTTGGATTAAGCAATCATTCTGTGTTTCTAGAATTTGCCTCCTGTAAAAATGGTCAGGATGAAGAAGGAGAGCAGCAGCCAACGTCTGGATGGCAGGAGCGGATATGCCAAGCATTACACCGACTTTGTCAGAAGTCTAGTCTCTGTATGTGGCTGACTGAGTACAAGCTTTGAGTACAAGTGTGAAGGACGTGAGTGGGCTGAGCAGACAGCCGTACTACTTCTCACCGTTAGGACTGTGCCACGACTTTTCCTCACACCCTCTCTCACTCTAATTTCTTCCAAAGGCCAGTCCAGTTAATATTACATGTCAACTTGGTTAGGCCGCTGTATGCCGATATTGAGTCACACATGTCTGGATGCTGCTATGAAGGTGTTTTTAGATATGATTACCATTAAAATTAATACAGCAATTAAAGTGTACCAGCTCCATCAGGTGGGTGGGCTTCATCTAATTAGCTGAAGGTTCTAAGGAAAAGACTAGCATCTAGGGAGAGGTGACTCTGACAGGGCACTGTCTTCACAAACACCATGGCATCAGCTCCTCCCTGGACCATCAGCCTGCCAGCCTACCCTGCACGATTTATTTATGTTGTTGTTTCAAAGAATCCCACCACTACAGCCAGCAAAATCTACCTCAAAATACGAGACGTCATTGAAGTAAAGCAGAACAGTCAGCTAACTAGCCCTGTGAGACCCTGTACAGACCGATAAACCAGTAAATATGAAGGCCCAAGGGTGTAAATAAACATATAAAAACACAAACACCTATGAAAATGTGCTTGTGGCTTTCTTCCTGGCCTGTGGAAGTTATTGGGTTTTGCTTTATGCCACCATACACCCAGCAAAGCTCCCTTCTCTTTCTTGCCCATCATAGGGGCTTCATTCTGACACGTCTCATGTCTTCTGTGTGCCTCTCCATGTATTTGAATGCCCAGCCCTGGATATGCTGTTCTCTGGGCTTGCTTCTGCCTCTAGGTGCCCCCATGCATGTTGCATGCCTTTTCCTACATATACATGAGCCCTAGAGTGCATAAAAGGCTGTGGTGCAGCACTAACACCCATGAAACCTCCACAAATCTGCCAGCCAAACCTGTTGGGTGAGGTGTTCCCTCCCATCCAGCTAACAAGGAAGGTACAATATCAAGTAGTCAATGTCAGTACAAACCTTAGTACTAAAGATGCGGCTCCTGCTCAGGAAACTTCAGAAGTACATGAGATATAGAGAGCTGTACTCCACAGAGCTGTATTGCTCTGAAAACGTGCATAATCTCCTAGGATAGAATCTCCTTTATATGAGCAAAAGCATGAATTCTTTTTTGTGTTAACTGTTGAGGATTATCAGGTCAGAAAAACTGCTTTAAGTAAACATCCATAATGTTTCCATTATATTCAGTTTGAAGAGCTGTTCTGATTCAAATGTGTGCCTCATAATTTTGCAAAGCATTGTTTTTCTCACTACTGTACTTGTGTTTTACCATAGAAGCTCATTGTTGCTAAGCTATGGTATCTCTCTTGCCATCAAATTATTTGCTGCATTATTCAATCCTTTTGCCCTCTGTATAATATTTCAATTTAGAAAGAAATAGCTGAGTCTCTTGTGCTGAGAATACTTTCATAGTGAAAACTCGAACGACGTAGTCAATCACCTTATTGTTTCCAGTATATCTTAATACAACGGTAAATGCCTGAGAATGCTAAAGTCCTGAGGAAAAAAAGTGAGGTCATCCACAGGGGATTCATATACAGTGATTATTACGGGGTTCATGCTTTTCAATTTGATCACTCCCTATGACCCATTTGCCCTCAGGATATGACTGTCGAAACAAAATGATTTCTCTTACATCCCTGCTAATGGGAATTGTAATTCCAGTCAGCAGCTCTTTCTGTTACAAAAGACTATACTCCCACTAATCATTCACAAAGTTTAGAAATGCCTTATAATTCAAATAAAATTTCTCTTGTAAGGCAATGGAGCATGAGACCCTTTTATGATAAACCATCATTTTTGGGTGCATAATACAATTGTTCATTCATTTGGTGTTCCCAGAGGTAAAATGCAGATTAATGTTAACTATCTTGCCCCATGAGTCTCACACAATGCTACTTAATCACACGTCCTTTTGTTTTCTTGGCGGTAATTTTAAAATGTTATAAATCTCAGCAATATCTAAGGAAGAACATTTTAATAATTCCTTTAATCCCTCTGAAAATTACTTAGCATAATGCTCCCCAGAATTATTCTATGCTATAAGCCAAACTAAACAGGTCCACAAAAGAACTTTAGGTGACTTCTATACCTCTTACTACTCTGTTTGCTTTGCCTTTATAAAACAAATGCTACAAGGATTAAGGCTATGAAAAAGAAGAAATCTTTGTAGTTGGCCAGGAATAGAGCACATTTCCATTGGTCAGGTGATTAAGAAACAGAATTCAAAACTCTAAATCTAAGAGTATCTTCCTGCCTGACCGTGGCCAGCCACTTCTTTCAGAACTGTGGACAGATGGGGGTGCGGATGTCGCTCTGAGGCATGGCGCCTGCCTGATAAATGATTGCCCATACCCACCACCCCCCAAAAAAGGAACCATGGGCAGGTCATCTCCAGACATACACACACATACAATGCACATGCATGCACATACAAACACACACACACACACACACACACACTCACACACACACACACTCCAGATCTGAGGAAGAAGGCAATCCAAAATATATACTCTGAGGCTAGGGCCTGATCTGCCTGCCTCTGGCCCTGGCAAGCTGGGTCAAGCCAACTGTGTGGTTCATAGCTCTTCTGGCCTTTAGACACAAGTCTTGATGGCAGCCCATTTTTCCCCCATTTCATCTGAGTACCACTGTGGTCCCACTGCTTCCCAAGTAGGCTGCTTGGGTACGTTCCTACCATCAGTCTCTTGAAACAGAAATGAGAGGAGAAAGAAATAAACAGATGCCCTGAGCCCTGTTCCAATCAGAGCCAGATCAACCTGTCCACACTGTGCTCCCTTTCCTCTGACCTCCACCCTGGCTGAACTTTCATCGGTATTCCAAATCTCTGATAGATTGTCAAGGAGGAATATTTCCTGACCCATCTTTTCCGAGTTTCCCTTACCATAACTGCTACATGGAAGCAAAGAGGAGAGAGGGAGAGAAATTTAAAAAATAGGAAAAAAATGCAAAAGAAAGAGACAGGAATAGAGGGGAAGGGAGAGGAGGGGAAAGAGAGGGCAGGAGAGGAGAGAAGAGAGGAGAGGAGAGGAGAGGAGAGGAGAGGAGAGGAGAGGAGAGGAGAGGAGA
>NDGN011555857.1:4408-23715 GCA_002564285.1 Tympanoctomys barrerae | reverse complement strand
TTTAAAATTAATTTTATTGAGAAACAAATAGCAATGAGACAGTTTCAAAACAGGTTAGTAGGATATTTACAGTAATTAACACATTGCACGTTGTTGTCTTCTGAGTAGTTATTCATAGTACAAGATGTATACATGATATCATGTCCAAACACTATTAGTACAGATCTTTCTTCTCATTGAATTAAGAGAAAGTAGCTGTGTATCTATCCTATTTTGTATATATAGATACAAAATGGTCCTTCATTTATAACCCCTTTTTCTGTTAAAAATGGAATTTTATGGGGCCAGGGAGATAGCTCAGTAGAATAAATACTTGCCTGGCAAGCACAAAACCTGAGTTCAATCCCCAGTTCTGGAAAAAAAAAAAATGGGATCTTAAATGGCTATACTATTTGAGAAAAGACACAACTCTGGAAATTGAGGGAAGTTACTGTCTTAGAAAGATAGAAAATAAAGTCAAAGACCATGGAAGGGCGGAGGAGAGGTAAGGCAGTGCCAGTTGGGGACCACAGAAGGCAAAGAAGCCAGATAGAGAAAGGTGATGGCATGGGAGTCGTGCAAAGGTGCCAGCCACCCCCTTGTCCCAGGGTCTCTGCTAGGCCTTGGGACACAGGCTGAAACCACCTGCAAGCTCCATCTAGCCTCCCCTGCCCCAGAGGGAGCCATAATTGCCCCACTTTTCAATGAGAACAGCAGAGAACAGCGGGCCAGGTGTGCCCGAGGCCCCCTGAGGTAGGTGTGGGGCAGGCGGGTGCCACCACAATCTCACCCAGTCCTTGGCCACAGCCACCTTTCCATCTGCCCTCAGCTCTGAGCTGGCAATCTCTTCACACCTGCTGACAGCACAGGGCAACCTTCAGGGTGCCGAAAGATCGATGTCAGCAGCCACCGCGGGGCCCGATGGGGTCTGCACACGAGAGATGAGGCAGGGCGGGAGGCTGGGGCCTGCTGAGGCCGGGGGCGCACCGATAGCCCCTTGGCATAGCTTGCCAGGTGCCCATGTGATCTGAAGTCTGAGGCCACCAGGACCTGTGCTTTTGCGTTGTCTGTGATAGACAACACACGCTTCTCCTTCACCTCGGGAACTGGCACAGACACCGGATCCTGGTCACCCTGAGCCCCCATTCCCGCCTCGCATCCTGCTTCCCTGGGCCCCTGCCCGTCTCCAGTGGCTACCTCTCTGCTTCCTGTCACCTCTCTTTGACTTTGCTCTTCAGTCGTTTCTACTATGGACTTCTCATTGTAGAGAAACCCAGTGGGAGCCATAGAAAACATGGCATGTGTGCTTAGTGGAGTGCTACTCAGCCGCACAGAGGGACATCTGAGTCCCTTGTAGGTGGTGGGTGGTTCTCGAGACCGTAATGTGATGTGAGCTCGAGCAGATGCAGAAGGGCATGTGTTTTCTAGGTTTCTCCTCCAAAGTGGGGAGAATGGAGCGTTAAAGAGGCCAAGAAGGCCACTACAGTCGCTGTGGCCGGCATCAGGGCCTCCGCACAGGGTGGCTCACCTCCCCCAGCCTCCTTACCTCCGTCCCCACCCAGGCCTTAGAGCTCAGCCCTGCCTGGGAGGCCACCGTGAGCTCTACAGTCTATGCTATTCCTCATGACTGTGCCTTTACTGTGAGATGCAAAAGCCTCTTACGCAGAGGGACAACTACGGGTGTGACATGCACCTGAGTGGTGGCTGGGCACCCAGGGACCAGCGGTAGCTCCTCTTTTCACTTGAGCCTCTCAGTGACCTGGAATGACTGCCTGACTCAGAAGTGATGTCACATGATCAGGGTGACCTGGGACCACGGACTTGAAAATTTGCCCAGACTCCCCTCACTGACCAAATCAGGGATTGCCCTTATTTCTGAGATTCCCAATGCAAAGAGAACCTGTGGCAGGGGAGCCCTCACTCCCTCTGTCATTCTACACAACGAGTATTAGACTCCCGTAGCTCCCATGAGGGAGTTGGCTTCCTTCCAAGACATGGGCTTCTCCAGGGTATGGAGAGGCCTGCATCCAGCTGGGACAGCTAGAGGATGCTCTGGCTATTCGAATTCCCATTTACAGCGTGTGTTACAGCGCAGCAGACCTGCCGAGCCGCTGCACCCAAATACTACGGAAGTTAGCAAGTGTCCCCAGTCGTCCTGAGCATGTGCTAAGGCAGTTGGCCTCACTCTGAAGGCACAGAGCAACCTGGGACCCTAGCGAGCTCAGAGAGCAGAGGAGAGGGCAGGGCAGGAGGGCAGCACAGTCAAAGGAAACATTTGGTAGGTCAGAAGTGCACTTCCTGCTTGCCTCAAGGGACCAAGTTGACTAAAAGTCATCTGTAAGATGTAAAGTTCCTTAGAAAAATCTCTGTTGAGGCCTGAGTGACAAAGCCAAGAAACTTAGAGCCTTCCAGACCAGCCTCATCCTGCTACCTCCACTTGCTCCCGGGGCCCTGTTTGGGCCGAGGATTTCTACTGCTAATGACCACAGCGAGCGGGCTGTGGTAGGGGCTACACAAACACCTCACACGATTTCCTTTGGTGTCCTTTCTGGGCCACCTGAAGCTCGTCTCCCCTCCAGATGTGACCAGGGCTTCATGAACTCTGTGGCCCTGTATCTATGGTCACCCTTCCTCAGAGTCCCTGGTGCATTCCACAAACCCATAGGGAAGGAGACACATGGGCTCCCCTCAGCCTCTCAAGGGAAGGCTCCCTCCTTCTCTCTCTCTCTCTCTCTCTCTCTCTCTCTCTCTCTCTCTCTCTAATATTTGTATTTTTAGGCCTCCCCTGAACACTAGAAAATCATATATAGATAATGCTGAGAATTAACAAATCAACCAGGGCAAGAAAATGCACATGCCATAAAGGACAGATCAGCCTACAGAACAACGTTAGACACTGTCTACACCCATAGCTAGTGCCCGCTATCTACTCGTTAGTAATCATCAGCTGTACTCTGAGGCCAAGAACCTGCGCGATCTAGTGTTCAATATTGTGCTATGTCCGAAGTGTTAGAGACAAGAACATCCCCTGCTCTCCTCATTCCAGGACGGCTTGCCAGCTGGCGGGATGGCTTCCTTTCACTGGCCGCCACTCGTCAGGGATGGCTGGCCAGCCGCCTAACGGGGACTCCAGGAAGCTGCAGATCTGAACCCGAGCCTGCCCATGTTCTTTGTGTCTAGCTCTGCATGCTAGACTTCAAGGAGATTGCAGAAAGGATTGTGAGAAAGGAAACCAAGCCCATGTGGGAAGCCAAGGTGCAGGGTGCTGCTAATCACAAGAGGAGGAAGGGCCCAACGGACTCAGGAAGCCGGCGGCTGACATCTCCCTCTCCGGTGGTTGAACCTGTTGATTTGGTCTCTTGAATTTCAGTTTTAATGGCTCGGGCAAGTAACACTTCAGCTTGATGCATACAGCTCTCCTCCTAGGGTTAATGGTTATAACAGGGAAAGAACAATTAACCAAGTGCAAGATTTCTGTGTCAACCTGGCTACCTGGTGGGAAATGCAAACCTCGGGGAAGCTTTCTAGTTTTAAAAATGCCAAGACATTTCCTTCAGTTAAGAATTAGGGATGGCAAGGGTCGTGGCGGAGCCTCTTACCCCTAACACATCAACAACTATCTTTGGTTAAAGAGGCTAAATAAGAGCAACCCTCTTGCGGGGAGGGCACTTTACTGATGTGGGTACACACAGACTTGGCAGAGAAGGACCGGAGCTCCAACCCAGGGTCCACCACATGCTAACGCTGTGTCCCAGTAGCTCAGATCCTTAAAATTCAGATCATGTGTTCCCAGGTCACGGCTGGAGCTCAGGACATCAGCATGCAGAAGCAGAGTTCTTCATTTCAGCCTCCACAAATGGGGAGAGGAAGAGACACAAGGAAAAAAGCAAACGTCCTTTAAAAATATATTGTAGGGGCCAGAGAGATGGCTCAGTAGAATAAGCATTTGCCTGACAGGTGCAAGGGCCTGAGTTCAATCCCCAGTTCTGGAAAAAAAAGTTGTTTTTTTTTCCCCCCCACGGGGAATCTAACGAAACTCTAGAAACCATCTCCATTCTTAAAGCACAGTGGGCAAATCCCTCCCGCCTGTTTACTGTTATTAATATTTAATGTGTATAAACTTTTCAAAACTGACATTTACATGCCAAATCTGGCGCCCTGACTTAGGGGCCTCTTTCCCAGCAAAGCCCAGGACCGTTCACGGCCCTCTGATTAAGAACAAATGAGGCGGGAGCTCTGGGGTTTGTTTCCTTCTGAGTCATCTCATTTCATGGGCAGCAAAGTCTGTCCTCTGGCCAAAGACCACATCAGCAGCTCCGGGCCACAAATCTGGTCGTCAGGGAGCTGGATGAGAGGGGCTAAAGCACTCAGGCCACTGTCACTGCTGCTGACAAGGCCCTTCAAGGCCCTCCCCGCCCCAAAAGGAGACTGTGGTCTCCCGTTTAATCACCGTTGCTTGGAGGGATTAGGGGGAAACCACCTCCAGTCCTTCAGTGCAGTGCGGGGTGGCTCGGCCAGCCACTTGTTCCCTCGCATTTTATCCTCGCAGCCCCGGAGATGGTAAGAACCAAGCAGACTAAAAGCCTAAAGGCAATAAAGTGAATGCAATGAAAGGTGTGATGCCCCGACCTGAGCCTGGTGGAGACCTGCAGCCACCGCAAGCCTGCTTATGCTGGAATGAAAGGAAGGAGGCCGGCAAGCGCACATTGCTTGTGCTTCTGGACATGCACCTGTGCAGCAGGTAACCAAGACAACCGGCCCAGAGGGAGCATGGCCGGGCTGGCTGGCGCAATGACTGATTGTGTATCCATTTTCAAAGTGTTCTTTGGGATTATATAATTTTTCCGGTCTAAAGACAGGGATACATGATCCATCTGTACAAAATTAGCTGGTTCCTCCCAGTGGCCGCAGCCCAGCCCCCGTGTCAGCTGCCTGCTGGTTCTGTGGCTTCCCAGGAGCCCCCAGACCCAGACAACCACAAAACCGAGGCTGGCGCTGGAGAAAGCTTGCAGCACTGTCAGCATTTCCAGGGCCCGCCTGCTTCCCATCAGACCCAACTCGGGTGAGGTCCTCAGTGGAGCCCGGCTCCCAGAAGGCGGGGATGGTCCACATCTAGATGGGGGAGTCTGTGACTTTTGCCCTCACTTCTTCCACAAGGAGAGTGACGCACACAGTCAGATGTAAATGGTGTGTCGCTGGCTTGTCTGGGCGACAGACCCGTCAGGGGTGGGGGGTCTTGGCCCTTCCGTTGCCAAGCCCCGGGCCTGGCCTGGCTTCCTGTGGGCAGCTGCCCGGGCTAGAGACAGAGCCAGGGTCTCCATGGTGTCCTCATGAAACACAAGGTCAGCTGCTTAGCCAGAGACAGCCGCAGAGAAAAAACTGTTGACAACATCCCTGGGAAGAACCCACGGGGACAGGTCGCTGTGACCCGAGCAGGGGTGAGATCAGCACCTGGGTCACTGCCACGAAGCCTCTGAGGGAGAGACTATGACTTCAGCCTCGGCCAAGTCCCTGACTCCAGCCCAGTTTGCAGCCAGGGAGAGCAGTAGCAGCTCTGGTGTCCTTCCCTCATGCTGCCTGCCCCTGCACACACAGGACGATGTCTCACCTGGTGGCCACGTGCACTGCAGAGCCCTGGAAACCCTGGACTTGGTTTGTCGCAAATAAGCAGTGGACAAAGACAACCCCACGGTGACCATTTCCAAACCTGCTGGCCTGGCCTGGCATCTGGCCTCCTGCAAGTCCCAGTCAGTCATGATAGTCAGGTGACATGAGGAGCACATAGGCAGTGCAGGGAGGCAGGGCCAGCCCTGGCCCGATGGTGCAGGTGGCAAGGTGCAAGGAGAAATGGAGACCCACGGGAACTCATGGAAAGTTTGCACCGCGGGGTAGGGAAAGGGCTTCACCATGCAAGGACATGGTGAGGTGTCCACGCCCCAAAGGGAGGGCATCTATAGGGCATCTCTTTGGGCACTGGTGCCAGTGCCTCTGGGTGGCATAGAGCCTTTCCTCACAACTCTCTGGGTCCCAGCGCACTGTCTGAGGTGAGCACAGTTCACAGATTGTTGGCTCCTGGCTCTCAGCTTCCTGTCAGTCATAGGTGTGTGCACACACGCGTGTGCACTGAGCCCTCACTTCAGTGAGGATCCCTGACACCTTACTGCAGTGCCAGCTAACAACTGGGGGACAAAGACCTTCAGGTCTGTGTCTCAACCCACCCCTTCCCTGCTTAGCCCTGGGCAGGCTCCTGGGAGCAGTGTGGGGCTTGGTGGCCTCTAAGAAGCCTGCAGCCCAAGGCAGCTTAGGGTTGCCCGATGCTGAGTCCTGGCTGACCCAGGTGCGGGGTCTGCCTCCCAGAATCATCCAAGGGCAGACAGAGGGAGCCTCAGGGTAGATCTGTTACCCCCTCTCCTGGTAGAGCTGGAACCAAGAGAGAGGACGTCTCCCAGCCAGTGTGCCGGCCGGTGTCCAGCCATAGAGACCTGGCCTTGGGAACCAAACTAACCCGGCATGGGCTGGCGCTCCTCAGCTCTCCTTACCCAGCCCTCCTGGCTTCTGTGTCCCCTCCCCTATCACAGGGGGAGGTCACCTGAACCCTCCCTACGTAGGCCTGACCAATCTTTAGCCCATGCTCAGCTTTGTACTGACAAGGACTCCTGTCCAACCTGCATTCCTGGTTGGTGACTCCTGAGTTCCCAGTGCTCAGCACCTCGCGACCTGGACCTTCACCTCCACCAGGGCCACCAGGCTCCATCTGTTTAAAGTCCCATTGGAGCACTGACTTGCCCTCCCAGGATGGGTAGGGACTGGGGCTCACAGTGACAGACTATGGGAGGTTCCCAGCCCCTGGAGTGTGGGCAGTGTTTACTTAAAGCCAAGCTGAAGCCAGGACGGCTACCTGCTGGGTACGACGATCAGCTCCCAACTGTGTTTCCTCACTGTCATGGTGCCCACCGATCTAGGATGAGTCCCAGGGGCAGTACTGTCCATAAGAAGAAGGCTTCTGCGATCCGCATGTCCCTCCCTGCATCTCTGACTGGTTTGCAGGCCGAACCTCCGCTTCTCTCCCCACCCTGCCTGTTCTCAGAGACTTCACTCAGCTCCGAAGTCTTTTATAGCTCAAAACTGCAACACACACATTCACACCCATGCACGCTTACACTGGGTGCTAGGACAGACATCAACGCCAGAGCCTAGGGGCACACACAGGGCTTGGTCCCAGGCGTGGAAGGCCCCCTTGGAATGGCTTTTGTGAAGTAAGTGATGCCCTCCCTCTGGCCAGGACCTGAGCTCCTGGAGGAATATGGGCAGAGCTGCCCCTTCTGTCTCCCACTCTCACAAACAGGGCCACCAGCCTGGGGGTCCAGATAGCAAGCGTCTGCTCACAGCCTTAGACTGCACGCACTGCTAAGAGGGTGCGTAGGTCAGCACATGGCTCTCTTTCCTACTCTGTCCCTCCTCACCAGGCCTCAAAGAGAACTGCCTGGCAGCTGCAGGGGACATCTGACCACTGTCAGAAGGTCATATGCAGGGGTCCCCTTTCCCATACTGAGCAGCAGTGGGGCCACCAGGCTCTGCCCTGGAGGTGGGTTCTCTGCCCAGCAGTCAGCAGAGCCAGGTGCCAGCCGGCCCTGGCCTGCCCTGCATTGTGGTGTCGGGTGATTCCGATGCTCAGCCAGCATCGTGCTGGAGAAGTTCAGCCGATATACAATTGGATGATTCTAATTTTCTACATAAAATGAACTGATAGCTAGGCACGGGGCGCACACCAGCAATTTCAGCGCTCTGGGAGGCTGGGGCAGAAGGATCCCTGAGCTCAAGATCGGCCTACACTACATAGTGAGACTGCATCTCCAAAAGCCAAAAAGCAAAACAAAATAAATCATTATGTGTATAAGATGAAATTATATAGGAATGCCTTATAGTAAAACACAGGTCATAGTCACTTACATCCCCTTGCCTCCTAGTCATCTGACTGGATTTTAGGACCAGCCGTGCCTTGTGGCGTACACGGCTGCGTGTTAGCAAGGCAGCTGCGCATGTAAGGCGGCAAGTCCGGGGTGAGCCAGGCCCGCCAGCAGCATTTTTACCTTGGGTACCCTGAGAGCACGGTACATAGGCACAGGCAAATGCCACACACACTGGGGGCTTGTTTGTTTTGTTGATTTTCTTCACTCAACAGTCAAAGTGAATAACAAAAGCTTCAGGAAACTTTTCTGAGGATTTATAAGCCATTCATTACCCAGTTGGGCAGCAGCCACTCCCGTCAAGGGCTAAGGCTTGTAGGTTTAACAGATGTCTCCTTTCTCTTTGATCCGCTCCTTAACATAAATGAAAATATCTACTCTTCCCCCATGCCAGTGCTGCGCACCGAGTTAGCTGCAGCCCCAGCCAGGCTGTTCTTTGCCCCAGAATGGCAGCAATCAGTGAGAACTTTCCATGAGGCCAAGCGGGTGCAGGGCTCTGAGGATAAAGAACGATGTGTGTTTCATTACTGTGCGCAAGTCATGTATCATCCAGCATTCGTATCAGTGAATTTAATAATGACCCTATGCATGTGTATGGCCCGTCGGAGTCCCAAGAAGCTGTTGTTAAGTGCTTCTGGCACCCACTGCTCTCAGTCTGCCAGCTAGCTGTCTTGGCCTGCACTATCCACCTCTGTGACAGGTGGTCCAGAGCCCAGGAGGCGAGAGGCAGCTGCAAAATGGGACTCTTTCCTTTTCCATGTTAGTGCCTAGTAAAAGGGCAGTCCAGCCTTTCCCATAAAGATAGCCAAATAAAATCATGAACATGGGTTATGACTTGTAAGCCCCTCTTAAGGTACAATTTTTTTAAAAGAGTTATTTTATTTTTAAAATAAGCCTGTACCACAAAAGTGGCAGGAGTAAAATAGAATAAAATGATTTAACCTTTACAATACAAAGTGGAATATTTGCAAAAATAGCCAGCTGGAACTTAAGCTATTTGTCTACTATCATAGACCACGGCCAAGTGTTTCGGGGGCTTTGCCACGCATTGATCACTGCCTGAGAGCTGATGTTGCCGAGCACCCCTAGGATGCAGCAGGCTCTTCTGGAACTGTTGCCCTGTTTCTCTTCATTCATGCATTCCCTGGTGTTTCCAAAAGAAGAGCTGAAGAAACTTATAAAAATAAATCCAATATAAGAAGAGGGAAGAGAGATGAAGAAATCAGACTGGAGAGTAAACCAGGACAGGAAATGAGTGCGGTGGAAAGCCCACACGAGACCTACACGCAGTTGTTAATGGTTGGGTGCAAGCGTGGTCCTGCACGGCCTGGAGTCCACAGCAGAGTAGAAAGGATCAGATCATGGTTACTGTGGGGAAAGCCACACCCTGCCCTGCAGAGAGAGAGGCGGAGAACTTCCAGACCTGAGTCTGGCAACATTTGTCCCGAGGCTCCATCCAGAGGGTCTTAGACAAAAAGTGTTGAGGGGCAGTGAACACAAACACTACCTCGAGTTTCCCAGCAGCACCAGCCAGGGACAGTGTGTCCACACACGCAAGGGCTCCCAAGTCCGTTCCAGGGCGTGCGTGTCCCCGAGCAGCCCAAATACTGAGATCCACACACTCAGCTTGGGCAGCTTGACCTGGGAACCCCCAACCCATGCGGCCTCACATTTCTCCGTTGCAGTAAACTCATCTCCTTTTTAGAAACATCACTAAGCCATGTTCTCCTGTTTGGGATTTCAAAATAGATACCGTGCATAAAAATAAATCAAAGAAGTCATCATATAAAATGTGTGTCGTCTAACTGCAAAGGTCTGGCAGTGACTTTGACATCAAGGACTTGAGAGGCATTAGAAGAACGGGAGTGACGCTCGCTGTAAAGGGACAATTCGCCCAAGGACTTGGACTTCGGCATTTCCCTTGGAGAAGATCATAATGCAACGGTATTGTCACGTAAAGGAGTAAGTCGCAGAGAATGTAATCAGCCTAAGACAGATGGGCTGCTAGCAGACAGCGAGCTGAGACTACCGCTATCTCAGGAGGGGACTCTCACAACCATGGGCAGGCAGGGCTGAGGTTTGAACTCTGGCCCTCGGGTCCTCAGGCTGAGAGTTCAGCCTCCAACCTACAGGACCTCGGGGACCTGACTGCTTTAACTAACTCCTTTGTCCAATCCTTTTTATATCTCGTGTCCGCAACACACCAAAACATAAATGTAAATTGTCATCATTAAATCCTGGATATGATGATGCCAAACATTGCTGGACTGATAGACACGTTTGGGAAACTGATGAAAGCTATAAATGCTCTTAGCAGAGAATCCTCACCCACACAAAACTCACCTACAACTTTAAGGACCTCGTAGGCTCCAGGAAACCAGCTGCCATGCCAGTCTTAAAGATCAGAACCAACTTGTCCCAGTAAGCAGGGCACAGCTCACGTCCTGCGGCCTCTCCGCGTGGGTACGTACTACATGTGCGCATGTGCACACACATACCCTCCCTGCAACCCAGCGACCCTGGGAGAGAAACCTCAAGTCCTGCAGCCCAGCTGGGTCTTGTTTCCCTGCTAGACCCAGTTCATCCCCACCCAGGTGTCACATGTGATAGAGGCCGGCAGAGATTGATGACAAGACCTACAAGAACTTCCTTGTGACCCAAGTTGCAGGATGCAGTGTCCTTCAGTGGGGGACACTGGGAACCATGCAGAATTCAAGGAGCTTCCTGTGTGTGTCAAGCTCTGGACTCGCACCTGTGGTTCTTTTCAGAGCTCGCATCTGTGCTGGGAGTGCAAGGAGGGACACAGGTCACAGAGCGGGGGGGTCATTGCTACTGTGCACTTCTGCTGTGCTCAAGTTCTTCCTTAAGACCTACTATCGAGACTAACTGTTAAGGCCAGATAAACACGAATGGAGGGAGCGCTTTCCAGAGACTTGTGAAACTGTCCAGCTCGCAAGGACGAGGGAAGACGGGGAAGCTGTTGGAGATCAGAGGAACTAAGAAAATGAGACAAACCCAGAGCTCACATTCTGAATTGAGTCCTAGAGCAATAGCAACAAAAGTTATTAGTGGAGGAATAGGTTAAATCTGCACAAAGTCTGGAGTCTAATTAAAGCCACTGGATCCACAGTAACTATTTAGCTTTGGCAGATGTACTGTGTGGTTAAGTTAGACGTTAATGTGGCTGAAAATTACCTCCATCATTTCTCAGCAAATCTGAATTGCTCCAAAATAAAAAATTATGTATATAATGCTCCTTCTGCCTCAAAGTAGAGCTGGGCCAGGCTGGAGACTGCTCTTGGGATCCTGCTGTTTGTGGCCCTGTAGTGCCTCCTTTTCTTTAATCTTTGGGTGGCCTTTTGCATTGTTCATCATTCTCTTTCAAGACCCCAGATGGGTGAAATCTGCTGTCCCCTGGGTTCTGCCATCCCCACTCCTGTGGTGTGGAAAATGGAAAATTCTCCCCAGGGTGCACTGTGGTCTGCAGGGTGGAGCATGGGCCCAGGGAGTGGCTTGAGTTTGGGGAGGCCCCTGCCTTGGCCAGTATGCTACTGCAGGGTGCTGGTGTGTGCAGAGGGAACAAGACAGAGGGGCCTGGGAGCCTCCTGCAGCCCAGGCAAGGCAGGTGCACCCCACTCGGAAGCGATGCATCTGCCAGATTAGAGCTGCTTTGGAAGTCAGCGAATTATGAAGCTGCAGGAAGACAAGTAGATGAAAATCAAAATGCTGAGATGAAAATCACAAAGTTGAGAGATGAAAATCGACACTGAAAAGAGGGGATTATAGCTGAGCCTCAAGGACCTCTCTTGTCACATCTGCCTCCACCTGCCAGTTGGTAGCAGGTCCTATCTCAGACACCACGGCTTCTAAAAGCTGCCGAAGGCCTTCCACGGAAGTCCCCTCCCACCATCTCAAGGAGTGATGCCCATACCCCACAGCTCGGGACCAGTACGGACATCTCTCACAGTGCCCATGGCCACCTGTGTCCCCACGACCCTCAGCACACACTGGAGCTCCAGTGACACCTTGCTGGCCTGTCCAGACCTAAGCTCCTGCTCGGGGACAGGTTCTCCTTGCTTAGACGCTGGCCTCAGTCACTCAGTTAAGCTATGTCTACAAGGTCCTGCACTGCACAGTCCTGGGCTGAGTCCTAATCCAGGTGCAGGCACTGATGCTGCCAAAGCATCCACGTGTATCTAGGGCATTCCCAGTAACTACAGACCCACGAGGTAGCCGTCTTTAGTTTCCATATAGTGTGTTCAACGAGCCACATTGATTCATTTTGAAATCAATGGCCAATTGCAAGATGAATGGAAAAGCTATCAAAGCCCGGAAAGTTTAAGAATCCTCTAAAATATGTCATCAGCTATTCTTTCCTTTCCAGATGAAGTAGACATCTAGGCCAAAGAGGTTACTGTCCAATCCATCCAGTCACACCAACCCTCAGTGTCTCCCAAACAGAACAACTGTATTCAGAAACAAACCAAATAAAATAAGAGCAATGGCCCATTGCTGACCTTGAGCCAAGATCTCCATGCTGACCTTGAGGCAGAGTCCCCATATGTTCCTGCCCCCTTGCTGGGCTCTGCGTGGTGGGTTTTCCTAGTCCCTTTCCAGGGAGGACCAGTCATTTGCCTCCAGCTCCACAGCTGGTCTGTGTGTCCCTGTCCCCTCTCTCCTGCAGCCCAGCCCCGGTCAAGACTCCATCCTGGGTGGGTGAACTTTTGTAAATCAAAACAGCTGTCTGAGATGGAAAGGAGCCAGGGATCCAGCGGCCCATTCGCAGCCCCCACACAGCTATGTTAATTCCCTCCGCCATTTCCAAGTCCCAGAGCACTGCCTCTGCCCACTCGCCCAACTTTTGGGCCTCAGAGCACTTCAAACAAGTTAGAGATGTGAGACGCTGGGAACCAGAAGGTGCAGACACCTACCTTATGGGGCTTCAGAGGCTCCTCACCACCGTGCTTTAGATGGCAGTGACCTTCTAGCTGTACGAAGCAGGTTGAAAGAGAAAGCCCATCCCCAGAGGGCTCTGATTCCTCTAAATCAGTTTGTGTAGCTCGTGGCTTCCTGCTGCAGCAGGCAGAGGTGTCAGCGCGGTGTCTGTGATCAGAGCTCCCGTGGCTGCCCCCAGGAGCTAGTCAGCACGAGCCCCCTCCAGTGGGCACTGGGTAGTTCTCCATGGGCTCACTAGGTCCCATAGCCAGCCCCTTTGCTCCAGAATAACAGGGCCACAAGCAGGTGACCTTCCCCTGGCCTTGGGCCACGCCGGTTACAGTGCCCCTTGGCCACCCAGAGGTTTCCTCCTGGGGTTTTGGTTTAGCAGCCGGGCTAGAATTTTCCCACACCAAGTCGGGCAGGGCTAGCCAACCTCCAACCAACTGCAGAGTACCTTGCTCTGTCTTCCTGCCTGTGCCAGCCACCTGTGGGAGCCAGGGCAGTGTTTGCTCAGCCTTGTTGGTTTGGTTTTATCTTTTAAATGATGCTAATAATAGCTAGGCCGCAGAATGCGACATACAGTAAATGGTAAGGTGAGCATGCCTGGGGGGTATGGAACCAGTGCTCAGTGTGCGCAAATGCCTCCTGGGCTGTGCAGCATTGCAGCAAGTAGCTGGGCTCAGAGCGGTGTCAGTCCTGGTGCTTCATGGGCTGGGCAGAGCTAGAGGAGCAGAGACAGGACTCTGGCAGGTGAGGGGCTGTCCTGTTCTGCAGCAGTTCGGGGGCCAGCAGGACCAAGCTGGCTGCTGAGCCAACACAGAGACTGCTGGCCTGGAGACACGGTGAGCTGCTGGTCAATGGCTCTTCCAACCATCAAGAAGACCCAGGGGAGGCCCTTCCAGTCCCTGGGGTCTGGGACCCCTCAGGGGGCTGTGGGCAACGCCTGCCAGTTTCCACACCACAGCCCACAAGCCGGAGCTTCTTTCCTCAGAGTTTAGGGCTAAGCGCTCTTATGGGAAAGTTTCCAAGAGGTGTTCACAGTAGCGCAGCAATACAGAGTTCTTGGCATGAAGGCGCCGTGGAAACAACCTGCTTCATTTCTCCAAAGGGCTTTTGTGAGAATAAGGGGGTTCATGCACAGAAAGTGCCTGTCACAGTAATTAGCTCAGTGAATGGCGAAGCCTGGGAGCTGGTGTGGGTATGCGCAGTCTAAGTCCCAAATTCGATCTTTAATGAGGCCTCGTCAAGATCTCATCTCTCCTAGAGTGGGTTGAAAGCACTTGGGAAAGTGCCCAGCGCCCTGAGCCTGCTCGGTGCATGCTAGCGATCACTAGTGTACAAATTGCAGAGGCCTCCTGACCCAAGGAAGCTGGACCTAAATGTTAAACACAAGGTGAGAGAATTGGAAACTCCTTAAATCTATGCTTTTAAAAGTTGCTGATTTGACATGAGAGTACTCTGGTTCACTATTTAAGCTGTATGAACACAACAAATTTCTCTGATCATCTACTCTGTGGCATAGCCCCACTAGGTGCTGGGGACGTAGCTATAAACAGGCACCAGCACCCTGGGGGACTCAGCAGGAGGAGCTCGGGGAAGGAGGGCGTCAGTGAAAGATGGCTACATTTGGGGAACAATAAATGTGGCTACGGAAGCCTAGGAGGGCACAAAGGCAAGAACAATAACACATGAGGGATCACTGACAGAAGTTATCAAGCGGGTGGCTTTGAACTCAGAATCCTGCAAACTGCCTCTCAGGCAGATTCCCGGGTTGGATATTTAAATTGTGAAGCTGCTGCAATTGCTGCTAATGCTTTATCAGTGGGGCCTGAATATATTGTTTTTGGACAACTCAAGTCCCAAAACCTGGAGCTGGAGCTAAGGAGAACATAACAAGGAGCAGGCACCCCAGTTTTCTAAGAGAAAGCTCACTTTCCTGTGACACTGGCTTTTGTACTCCAAGTTTGAGTGGGAGATGTGACAGTTGGGCACAGGGAGAGGTTTGACTATCTGGCCTTGGTGTAGCCTGGAAATAAGAAATAAGTCTTCTTTCTCTTCAACACACACACACACACACACACACACACACACACGGATTCCAGCAGCTACTCAGAAAAGAACAAGGAAGTGACAGGGCGACTGGGTGCCAGGTGTCTGAGCAGAAGTGAAAGTCCACTCCGGCCACGTGAGCTCTCAGAGTGTTCATGAGACAGGCAGGTGGGAGGCAAGGAGGGGACCTGGGGAGAAGGCAGGCAGCAGCTCACATGGCAAGCCAGGCTGAGGCTGTCTGTCCTTCACGAGCCACTGTTGTTGGAGACCACAGAGAGGCCCCTCAGGGCTGGATGGAGACTCGAGCCCAGCCCGGAAGCTGTCCCCCTCACCGCTCTACTTATTTTTGCACATTTGAGGAGACTTATGCAAAATTCAGACTCTCTTTCCATGAGGCTACACCAGCCCCCTGATACCAGTTCATCTCTAATCAGAATCAAAGCTGTGGGCAATAGAATATTTGAGTGGGGAAAAAACCCTAAAATAATCCAACCCAAGATTCACCTCAAGGGTGAGAAGTTGAGCGTTTCCTTTTGAAGGAACAAATAATAAAACAAAGAGAAACTGTCAAAAAAATATTCCCATGTTAGGGCTCCGGAAAATAACCAAAGGCTGAAAATAAATGGAGAAGAGTCTGCTGCTGCACCGGAATGGCTGACAGCCCGTGGTCTTCTTTCCTGGAGGTGCCTTGCCATTGTGGGTAAAGAAAGGAAAGCACAGGTTTACTGGTAAGAGTGGCGTGCTTGGCTTAGGGCTTGTCAGAGAAGGTGAGCAGCCGAACACAGCGGATTTGGTATGGGGTGGGAAGATGAAAACCAGTAGTTTTATGGGCCAGTGCCCATGGCGTCAGTTCTAAAGACAGGAAGTGAAAAGCTGCAGCTTTATCTGCTTGCGGTTACTTCTTGGCTCAGTGTGGACAGAGACTCAGCTAGAGCTGCAAGGGGAGATCTTGCAAATAAGTGCTGAGATCATCAGCGCCCTGCACATTCCTCAAGGACCCCCAAGTGTGCAGGAGCGAGCCTGTGGGAGAGGGGGAACCCCAGAAGGCTACAGCACAAAGTAAGCATCAAGGGAGCCGGGAGACTTGCTGCAGAGTTCAACGTGCTCCTCCAGCCACACGGTGCGGGCAGTGGGGGGCGGAGGTCCCCTTGTTCCAGGTGTCGGAGCATAAGCTCTGTGCAAATAATTGGATGATTACTATACAGCGAAGGAAGCGAGGACATCTGAGGGGACCAGACTAAAAAATAACATAAAATACTAGCAACAAGCATAAACAAAAGCTGGCCAAATAGCTCAGCAGGGTAAAGTGCCTGCAAGCAGGCGGAGGGGCCGGAGGTTTGATCCCCAGGCTGCGCTGAGCCAGCGATTGAGACTGGGCCTGTAATCCCAGCTCTTGGGAGGCTGTAAACAGGCGAATGACTATGAGTCTGATCTAGTAGTGAGACCCTGAACACCCTGTAGACCCTTCCCTAAAATAAAAAATAAAAAAACATAAACAGCCCAGTCTAAGGTTCACCTCACAGATGGTCATATGAAAAGTTGAGCAATTTCCTTTTGAAGGAATATAAAATATAAAACAAGGTGAAATTAAAAAAAAAATCCCATATTTAGGCTCTGGAAAATAACCAAAGGCAGAAAAGAAATTAAGAGCCTGTTACTGCATCTGAGTGGCCCAGTCTGTGATATTGGAGGCTACCCACTAGAAAAAGACTCAATCTGTAAGAGAAAGCTAAATTAACTTGCTAAAACAAACGGCTTTCAGGAAAATAAAACAGAAAGCAGAATCACTGCAATGTCCAGCTTGCAACCAGAAATCACTAGGCATGACAAATACAGCAGTAACACGTGCCACGATTATGGCTGTGTTAAAGAAAAATATGTTCAAAGATTTAAATAAAACTATATTAACAGGAGTTAACAAACAAGGAATCTCAGTAAGGAAATGGAAATCATTACAAAATGGAATTTCTAGAGCTAAAAACTATGCAAATGGGGCCAGGGAGACGGCTCAGTAGAATAAGGGCTTGCCTGACAAGCTCAAGGGCCCGGTCCTGGTTCAACACAAAAACAAAAAAACCTTAATTTTTAAGGGCCAGGGAGATGGCTCAGTAGGATAAGCGCTTGACTGTTAAACGCAAGGATCTGAGTTCAATCCCCGTTTCTGCCAAAAAACCCAACAACTATGCAAATAGAAACTGAAGTCATGAGATGGGCTCAATAGTGGCTCTCAGGTGACAAAAGACAGACGCTGTAAATCTGAAGACAGAGCAATAAAAGTCATGAAGTCCCAAACACAGAAAGCAAAAAGATCTAAGGAAATGACATAGTCTTAGAGGTTTGCCAGACGATATAAACTGCCCAAACATAGTAATGGAGGAAGAAGAGGAGGGGGGAAAGAAGGGGAGAAAGGCACAGAAAAATTATTGGAAGAAAAATTCCTCAGTAGGAATGAATAAATAACATTAACTAAGAAAGCCAGGAAATGAAATGAACCCAGTGTAAGACAAAGCATGAGGAGAACCATACTTGGATATCACAGACAAAATGCCAAAAAAACAAGTGCAGACATGATAAACCAAGAAGTAAGAGAAAGAGAGGGAGAGAGAGGGGGCGGGAGGGAGAGATGGAGAGAGTGAAGGGAGGAGGAGGGGACAGAGAAAAAGACAGATTCTTTGGGGCAGGCTGACTAGCACAGAGTCCACGGGGGTAGCACCACGGCTGGCTGCTTCCCTAGCCGTAGCACTGTGAGAACAGCTCACAGACCCGACAAGTGGCAGCCAGCCCCTCAGAGCTTCTGTTTCAGTGAAACACTGAAATACGAGAAACTGTCGTGAGACGCCCGCAATAGTGGGTCTCAGGTGGACAAGAATAAGGATAGAAGTAGGCACTGGGGAAGAAGTCTTTTAAAAAGAGAAAGACAAAGCAAATAGGAAGGGGGAATCTTGGTAAACAGAGAGCACAGGCAGGATGATTTTAGGAGAGAATAACTTCAAAAAGAGGCTTTAATTGGTATTAGCTAACAGATAAAACTGAACCACAAAACAAGAAAAGGAGGATGCTTAAGAAAGAGTCAGAGACATTCTGATAAAGCCTTAGAGAGTAACATAAAAAGATGAAATATTTGGAAAATAAAAACTGAAGAAAACTCAAAGAAATAAAATGACAGAGAAAAAAGAAACAGAAGAAAAAATCACTTCTATATAACAAAAAAAAATTATAAAGAAGGAACAAAGAAAACAGAAAGGAACAAATTATGAAACACTTAAAGAAAGTGTTTTAAGGTTTAAAGACCTGTTCCAGATTGAAAAGGTCCACTGAGTACTCAGCATAGTAATAAAAATAGATACATACCAAGGGCCTATACTACAGAACTTCAGAATGATGAAGGAAAGAGAATTTTCAGACAAAAAAATGGGTAGCAGAAGATCAGTAATGAAAATAGCTCTGGATTTCTGCGAGTAACACTAGACCCTGAAGTCTGCTATGTAGTTTCCATGATGCGCCCCACTTGCTTACTATTACCGATTGCTTCCTTTTATTCCACTGTGGTCAGAAAAGGTGCTTGGCATAAGTTTTGCCTTTTAAAATTTGTCGATTTTATTCTGTGACTTAACAAGTGACCTTCTCTGGAGACTCTCCCAGGTGCACTTGCAAGTGTGGACCTTCTTCTGCTTGGAGTGCTAAAGTTCTCTAAGTCTGTGTAAGACCCATTTAACCGGTAGTGTTGCTCAAGCCAGCAATCTGTGTAAAGTTTTTCTGTCTGGATGCTCAGTCCATTATTGAAAGTGGGATATCAACTTGGTTACTTTTCTCTTTTGCTGAGACAAAATACCTGATGCCCAGAATTAAGGCAGGAAAGGTTTATTTAGTTCAAAAATTTGTTGAGATTTCCGTCCATACTCGGCTGGCTCCACGGCAGAGGGCAGCCACTCACGGCGGCAGAAAACAGCAGAAGAGCAAGCCTCTTTCCCTCCCTCATGCTCCAAGCAGGCTGCCCACGCCAGGGCAGTGTGCAGCGCGCACACCGACGTTCCCAGCACTGGACCATGGATCAGTTGAAAACTCTAGAAGCCAGGCCTGTGACGGCAACGGGCTTCGGGAAACATCTAGACACAGACCATAACAGATACCAAAGCGTCCGATTCTGTTTGTATCGTTGTCAGTTTCTCTCTTCAGATCTATCTGATTTGCTTTATGCATGTGTATTTAAACTTGTTCTACCTTCCTATTGAGTTGACCCTTTAATGATTATATAATAGCCATTTTTCTTTTTATTTTTTGTATATTAACTTGCATTATCATATTAACTTGTGTTTATTTTTTTCCATAATTTTATTGATAAACAAATAGCAATGAGACAGTTTCAAATCAAAT
>NDGN011555855.1:11027-23335 GCA_002564285.1 Tympanoctomys barrerae | reverse complement strand
GCCCTGGTCCTGGCCGGCTATGCACTACCACAGGGCGGCCCTGAATAGGTCCCTTCCTTTATCTCCTCCCCCTAAAATGGAATCGCCGCCAGCACTGATGAGAATGTGACAGCTGGGGGCAAAGCCTAAGCACTGGCACCGCAGGGTCTCCACAACCACCAGCCTTGTTGGCCAGATCCTGAGTGTGCGTGGGCACAAAGGAGCTTCAAGGCCACCTCTGGCCCAGGAGAAGAGGACAACACGGAGGTGCAGCCAAAGCAGAAGCTACTCTCCCCACCACCCGCCCCACCCTGTGCTGTGTCTACTCCAAGCTGCTGAGAGCACTGCACAGGTCCGCCTGGCAGTGAGCACCTGTCTCCCACGTCCTGGGAGAGGCAGGCCCAAGGCTGCCACTATGCGGCCAGCAGGGCAGGAGGCGGCCTGGGACACCAGTGTGAACTCTGGTCCTTCCACCTCCCTTTGGATGTGCCAGGCACAAAGCAACCAAGGACAGTCAGGAGCAGAAGGCCACGTGGACACTGAGACAGGGCAGGCCATGCCCACTACATCCCAGGTCCACCCGCCCAATATGCTGCCCGCCATCCCTGGGACAGGGTGGCCTCAGGGCCTGGACTGTAGACCCAGGAGCTACAGCTGGCACACAGGACACTGGGGATGGGAAAGTTCTCTCCAAGGCTTCTCTCTGCTTGCCTGCTTGCCAAGGGGCCCCTTCAGATCCAACACAAATCCATCTTACTCAGATGCCTTTTCAGCACGGCCATTAAAGCAGAACTCGTCTGAGGACTTTCCTGATGAGCTGGAATCATTCTTACAGTTTTCATCAGTAATGAGTTGACAGGAATTCTAAACTGACGCCAACCAAAGACACCGTGATAAAGTTAAACCTATTCCAGTACAAATTGCATGTCAGAAGTTGATTAAACAGCCACCTCTTTATCCAGCCTCACAGCTTGAGACTGAGACAACCTTGGGCTCTGTCCTCTGTGCCGGCTGGCAGAGGGCCACCTCGATCCTCCGGGAGACACAGATCCAACAGCAAACACAGCAGGCTGTGCCAAGGCCCTCACCAGCAACAGAACACCGCCTGGGACTTGTGGCCTGGGACTCTCCAGGCAGTGTTCCCAGCAAGGGAGCCACCAGTTCCCCTGGGCAAGGGCAGAGGGACACACCTGTTTCGAGGTCTGTCAGGTGCAGGGTGAAGTCGAAGCCGCCACTGAGGATGCGCTGGCCACAGGGAGACCACTGGGCAGCCCTCACTGCCTCACTGTGTGGGGTGTAGGTCTGCAGGCAGCGCCCCGAGTCCACGGCGTCCCACACCTGCAAGGGAAAGGCAGACAGACAGCACAGGCACTTGCGAGGGCACAATGGCAGGTGGCACAGCCCTGCGGCCTGGTGGGGCCCTCCGTGAGGGAAAGAGGCTCCCAGTGGAGATGGAGGCCCATTATTTCACTGGCAAAACTGTATCTGCACACTAAACTTTTCCTTGCAGAAATGAGAAGGCTTACTTTCCTGGGTTAAGACAAGACATTTCCTTCTCTGGTCCCTGGCCCAGCCAGCAGCACCTGCTGCCCACCTGTAGGCCGTCAGTCAAGCCCTGCTCCCTCGGGACACACAGTCTGGTCACCATCTGGCCTTCATCCCTGTCATCTGTCCAGGAGGGAGCATGGCAGACATCCAGGTGATGCTGACAGGTTATATGTAAAGCTAGGGTCCACAAGGAGACCCGCCGCACCTGCCGAACAGCTGGCAGAGCAGCTGAGCTCCCTTAGGGGAGAGGGCGCTGTCGCCCTGGCTCCCGCTCCAGCTTCCCACAGCGGCGTGGGGGTGCTATGTACACAGAAGGAGTTCTGACAGTACTTACGAGCCCAAGCACAGGCCCACGAGCTCCCACAGGCAGGGCCATGGCTGTGTGCGCCCTGGCTCAGTGTCCCCCACTGCGCGCACACTCAGCGGGGTGGAATCGCACAGCTGGCCAGGCGTGGCGGGCTGGGGCGCCTCCCCTGGCCCCTCGCTGTCACTGCATGACACAGTGCTGAGTGCCTCCCCTTGGCGCTGCTACCTGCCCCTCCAGGGACCTAGTGCAGCAGCATTACAGTGTGGGCTTCGGTCTGCCCCTCCTCAGAATGCAGCTAATTACTAAAAGCATCACCTAGGGCAGCAGAGAGGACAGAGGAGGTAGGGAGGGCACAGTGTGCAGGCGGGGCTGGAGGGGCCACGAGCCTTCCACCACGTCAGGAAAGCCAAGATTCAGCCTCCTTAATAAGAGAGAGGCCCAAACAGAGCCCACGCTCACACTTCAACTTGAAGCCCAGTCCTAGGGGGACACTTACCACTAAAGAGGAGAAAAATATCCAACCTCCCAAGTCTTGAAGTTCTCAGAATGCGAAGGATCAGAGTTCTGAGAGCAGGCTTTCTGGGAATATGTAAATGTCTGGGCTGAAGAAAACAAGAGGCCCAGAGGAGCCCACAAAGAAGGCCCAGAAGCTCCCTGCCTTTCTTCCACGCCGCAGGTCAACAGCAAGGGCACACTCTGGGCAACCAAGAAGCAGCGGTACTCACGCTCAAAAGCAGAGACAGAAATTATCAAAGAAATGGCTAGGAAACTTCAGAGTGGAGTGCAAAGTCATGGGAGTACAGCAGAGAGCAGATTGCTGTTTTTTTCAAACTGTGTATGACAGTAGAAAAAGTAAAATAAAATAAATTAACTAGGTAGCCAGAGAGATAGCTCAGTGGCACAAGTGCCTGCCTGGCAAGCATAAGGTCCTGAGTTCGATCCCTGGGTGTCCCCCCAAAAAAGTAAAATAAAATAAATTAACTACTTCTATAAGTCTAACATGGGTAAGTCATTGAGTGCAGAAGCCAAGCTGCACATACAGTGTGATGCACTTTAAAATGCACACACAAACTGCCACTTCTTACTTACAGTGGTGCCTCTGTTCACAAACTTAATTCTTTCCATGATTCTGGTCACAAACCAAATTAGACAAGAACTGAATCCAGTTTCCTAGTAAATTCAACATTGAACATAACCACTGAATTTGATTCCAGCCTCATCCAATTCAGTATAGAAGCAGAGTCATGCAAAGAATTCAGCTCGAGAACCAAGGCACCACTGTACTAGCAGCGCCACTATCAAAGAGGACAAAGTAACAAGTCTGAACAAAGATGGAAAACTGCGGCCACTCCAGAAAACAGCAGGATGGTTCCCCAAAAAAGTAAATGCACATTCTTAGATGACCCAGTGTGGTGGTTGACAAATTATGTCAACTTGAAATGTCGGGAACTTGGCTGGATCCCCTTGCCGGCCCACCCCAGAATGACTCAGCACAAAAAAGGTGTCTATACGGGTTGAGGAAGACTTCTGCGCCCGCCTCCCAGGGGAAGTCTCCATCCTCATCGCACGGCTCTGCAGCTGTGCCACTGCCGAGAGGCCCGATCGATCGCAGCCTATGGAAGGAGCTCCTCTTCACAGGGGCGCTCCAGTCTTCGCCGTCAGCGTGGAAGGAAGGCATGCTTGACAGAGGCCGCAACTGCTGCCCCCTCCTCTGCACCCCACTGGTCTTCACCGAGATGGGGGAATAAGAAAGAGAAGCGGGCCTGGGGCAGGGCTTCTAGGTGCGGAGAGGCGACCGCGAGCTGGAAGTCACCCTGTACAGTGCCCAGGCCCAGACGGAAGGCGGGAAGGGCCAGCTCCAGCTAATGGGGCAAAGTGAGGGCCCTGGGGACACAGCGAGCTGAGGAGCAGCTTCTGAAAGAATGTGGGGCGGAGAGGAAGTGGACCCGGAGAAGCGTCCACCACAAGAGAATACCCTGGAGATGAGAAGAGCCCGGGGCAATCCCAGTGCCAGGCGATGGAGCCAGCGGCCTGCGAGCCTAGCAGCTCTGCTCTGGGGACAGAAAGTGTTGCCCAGCAGATGCGGGTGGGCAGGAGGGAAAGGCCCAGGAAGGCAGAGCTCTGGAGCCGCTGTCCTAGAAGGTGACTTGAACAGGCTGAGCTCTCCGCAAGGGGATGAATATGGACAGCGCAGAGAGGGTTTCCAGGAGGAGGAACTAGAAAACGGGTCTGAGAAGAAGCAGGGAGGGAGAAAAGCACCGGAGAGGCGAAGGAGGGGCATCTTGGGAGCGCTTGGCCCTCGAGCTCCATGCTGCTGGCCACTGGGCCGGACCTGCGGAGGGCCCTGGATGGAACACCTCCGCGGCAGGCACACAGGTGGCCAGGATTTTGAAATGAATAGATACAAATAGTTCATGATTTAAAATGAAACGTGCAGTTTCATTTTAAACGAATAAATACAAATAGTTCGTAATTTAAAATGAACCGGTAGGAGCTGGGAAAATTGCTCTGCGGTCTAAGCGCCTGCCTGGCAAGAGCAAGGGTTCCATTACAGTACCCCAGGCAACGCTGGCCCTGCGCCATGCAGGGGGGAAGCCAGGAGCGATGACGCTCACCTGTCATCCCAGCGCTGGGGTGGCTGAGCCCCCACTGGAGGAGCACTAAGAGCCAGTGCTATGTAGCAAGACCCTGTATCCAATTTTTTTTAAAGCAATAATAAAAAATAAATAAAATGAAACGTTAAATTAATAAGGAAATGTTAGAGGAGTGGGGGCAGGAAAGAGAGGAGGGAACGGAGAGAAGATTTTTTTTTTTTTGGGGGGGGGAGGCTGAATCGGGGATTGAACTCAGGCCCTTGTGCTTGCCAGGCAAGTGCTTATTCTACTGAGCTACCTCCCGGGCCCCAAGAATCTTCAAAAGAAGAAAAGGGAGGGATGAAGAGGAAGAGGGGGGCGGAAGTGCGAGGCGCGTGCGTGGACGCCAAGAGCTTCAGGCCCAGGGTGGTCCCGAGGCACGCCGGGATGCCCCACCAGGGCTGCGCTCGAGTCCCGGAGACCACGCTAGCTGCCCCCGGCAGTGACGAGCACACGCAGCCCCTGGGCCCACGGTGGCGGCCACTCGGGCTTGCTGCAGGCGACCGGGCGAGCGCCGAGGCATCGCCGCCAGCTGCTATCCCGAACTGAGTTTAACGTCACCTTCCGGCTTTAAAGATAAATTCCCAATCACTGCAGCAGCCTCTAGGATCTGCCTTTTCTCAGTGAAGTAATTAGGGATCCCAAACCATCTTCTTCACAGAAGGAAGGGGTCAGGCCTTCTGTCAGACGTTCTGAGACGCCTGGAGCGGCGTTCCACCGGCCCGACCTAAGGGGCTTGCACAAGGCAGCTGAGGACTCACCTGCCCTCCGAGGGGCATGTCCCCCAGGGGCTCCTCCAGCACTCCTGTGGCAGCCACAGGTAACAGCCTTTCTGAGGGCCTGCCTTTTGTTTTTGATTATAAGAGAAGTACAACATTCTTGTAAAATATTTGAACTGTATGGAAGCCGAAAAAACAAAACAAAACAAAAAAAATCCCACAGGAATCCACCGGGGAATTGTTGTTTCTCTGATTACATTGGAAATAAGAGCTCTGCAAAAAAATATTTGTCAAAAACAGAAAAACACAAAGAAGGCAGCAAGCATCTCCCTAACTCCATAGCCTTGGAGATAACAGCTGTCACACTTGGGGGTAGGGGGACTTTCACCTCCTGCACGGGCCACCTGGCCAGCCCCTGCCTCAGGGACCCCCTCCCCCTTCAGCCCTGGCTCCCAGCATCCACTCCACATCTGGAAAGAAAATGATTCTGGAGACCACCTCTAAACGCCCACACTCAGCACAAGGCTGTGCTGCCCACAGGCCATGCTCCCCAGGGAGGGGAGGATCACCCACGTGCCCACAGAGGCTCCGGGATCCTCCTGGCATAGGTGTTCAAAGGCTGGACTTGCCTTCAACCTGCAGACCAATTTGGAGAGGTGCTTCAACGACACCTAGTCCTCTGATCCAGAACAGAATACAGGTCTCTATTTAGGTCTTCTTTAATTCCTCTTGTAGCTTTTAAACGAAGACCTTGCACATCTCTCAGCAAATACAGCCCTTGCATTTCTCAGCTGGATGATATTGTAAATGGGCTTGGAATGTCAGACTCTTTTTCTAGTGTGCTGCGATGTGAGTCATTTTGTATATGGACCTTGACTTCCACAACCTCGCTGACCTCACGGCTTAGTTCTACAGGTTTTTCACAGATTCACTGGGACTTTCTGTTCATTGGCTTGACTTCCTCCTTCCCAATACAGAGGCTATCCTCTTCCTGCTTTATCTCTGCCCACCTGGCTCCTGGTGGTGGGGAAGCCGGGGAGACTCACTCTGGGGTTCCCATCCAAGCTGCTTACAGTTTCGGTCACTCTCTTCTATTTCTAGTCCTCAGAAAGTTATTTTCATATTTGTAAAATCAGGAATGAATGCTGGATAGACTGTCAGAATCTGCGTGTTGAAGTGATGGTGTGGTTTTTAGAGCTCATCATTCATGTAGTCTGGCCATTAAAGTCGAATGACACCCACTGACCTTCAACTATGAAGCAGCGCTTGCACTCCTGGGACAAATCCTACCAATCTTGCTATCATAAATACTTGGATTGATTTGCTACCTTTTTCTTCTTAAAGAGTTTTCCATCTGTGTTTCTGAGAGATGTATGTCAACTGCTTTCGTCTCTGCTTTTCCTTGGTTTGCTCTCGTGATAATGGAAGTGCCTCCTGTAATATTCAGGAACAGGCTGTGTAAAGTCATGCATGTGTTTACTATGGCTGCTGCAATGCCACAGATGGGGTGGCCTGAGGGACAGACACATGTAACCTCAGGGTTTGGAAGGGCAAAGTCTTACACCAAGGTGCAGGCAGGGCGGGGCCCTCTGAGGCTGAGAAGGGAGGACTGAGCCATGCATCTCAGGGACCCGGGTACTCCCATGGCGCCCTCCTCCTGAGGGATCTTTCTCTAGCTCTTTCTTTTCACAAGCGTTCCAGCCACACAGGACGAGGGCCAACCCTATGGCCCACCTCACCTGACACCTGCGCAATGGCTCGCCTCCAACTAAGTCACATTCTGAAGGATGGGGGGCTAGGACTTAAAAACACAAATTCGGTGGTCACAAGGGCAGGCCATATTGCTCCACGCATGACAAATCTGTACAGTGTCTTCTTGTTTGCTAGAATTTACTAGTGAATCCCTTTGGACGTGGTGTTTTCTCTGTCTAAATTTTAAACTACAAATTCAATTTCTTTAACAGATATCAAAATACACACATGCACAAATGCACGTGCCCATGCACATATGCACACACCCCAGAATGGGGATTAAACCTGGGGCCTTTATACTGAGCTACACCTCCCGCCCTTTTTAAATTTCTTAAGACAAGATCTTGATAAGGACCTGGGGGAAGGCTCAAACTCGTGGCCCTCCTGCCTCTGCTTCCCAAGTGCTGGGATCATAGCCCCACATCACCACCCCAGTTCCAATCTTTTATTATTTATGTCTTTCATGGGATTTATTCATGTCACCGAAATTATAGAGTTCACTGCCGTAAAGCTGATCATACACAATGTCAGTGTCCCTTTAGTACTGGTAGGATGTGTAACTCACTTCTAACATTCTCAAGTTGGTAACTTGTATCTTTTTCCCCTGCTTTCACTGGTCTCACAGAACCAGCTACTTGATTCACAGATATTTTTCTACTGTGCTTCTGTTTTCTATTTCAATTGTTTGTACTCTTCGCTTCCTTCCTTTTGCTTCTGTGAGCTAATACATTCTCCTTTTTCTGTATCTTAAGGCAGAAGCTTGGCTCAAGGACTTGCAAATTTCCTCTACTCATGCAAGTATTTGGTGTGATGCATATTGCCTGGGGCTGTTCAAACTACATCCTAGGGTAATTCTGTATATTGCCTTCCACTCAGAATTCTTTTTTTTTTTTTTTTTTTTTGGCGGAACTGGGATTGAACTCAGGCCCTTACGCTTGCCAGGGAAGCGCTTATTCCACTGAGCCATCTCCCCAGCCCCCACTCAGAATACTTTCTAAGATCCCTATCCATCTCATCTTTGACTCACTATTGGGGAGAATACTGTATAGTTTTCAAACGTTTGGGAATTTTCTAGATAATTTCATTACGATTTTCAATTCCATCCCACTACAGCTTGAATGAATGACTTCAGCCATTTTGAATTTACTGACGCACCCGGGCTGGTGCCGGGAACGCAGCCTCTCTTGCTGGACAATGCGAAGGTGCATCGGTGGCTGTCAGTAGAGCGTTCCGCAGACGTCGCTTAGGCCAAGTGCGTGACGATGTCCTTAAGGTCCTCTCTTCCTTAGCTGATGCTCTGTCCACTCATCTGTTCATTACGGAGAAAGTGAAGTCAAAATCTCCAGCAACGCTTGTGGGCCGTTTCTCCATTCCACTCCACTGGCTTTGCTTCATGTACGGACGGATTCCAAAGCTGTTTTATCGCACATGAATATAAATATTTATGTCCCTAAAGTTCACACACCTGATATGATCCACCCACCAGGGAGGTCTTTTGGTGAAAGGACCCCTTTGCTGAGATAATTCCTGTATCCCTGATCTGAAACCTGCTTTGTCTGAGCAGACAGTCACCACAGCTTTCTTTTATTACTGTTAGTACGATGCCATTTCTCCTTTTCCATTTATCCTATTACATTTCTCCTTTCTGTGTCTGTATACTTAAGTGTGCTTCTTCCAGGCACTGTGTAATTGTGCATCCTTTGTCCGCCTAACACTCTCTGCCTTTCCAAGGGGCTGTTTAGACTTTGTCATCCATTGTTAGGTTGGGGAATAAATGTTACTACTTGTCTTCCATCTACCCAGCTCTTTGTTCTTTCTTTTTCTTTGTCTTTGGGGGGGGGCGGCTTTTCCTGGATGTGTTATTTCATTTTACTTCCCATTGTTAGACCTATAACCATAAATCTTTTTTGTTTGTCTTATTACTAGTTGCTTCAAGGTTTACAGCCTACATCTTTATCTTATCATAGTCTACTTTCAAGTAATATTGCCACTTCACTTATAATGTAAGAACCATAAAACAATACACAGCATTTACCCATCATAGCCTTTGTGCTTTTATCATATTTTTATATCCCTGCATGTTGTAAGCTGCATAATATATTTTTGTTTTTGCTTTAAACAGTCCATCATCATTGAAAGTGATTTTTAAATGCGCACAAGAGGCACTTTCCATTTGCGCGCTGCCGCTGGAGCCCCTCACTCCTCCGCGCAGACGCACATTTCTACCTGCTACCATTTTCCTTTTGCTTCAAGGACACCTTTTATTAACATTTCTTATAATGTAAATCTGCTGCTGAGGAACCACTTCAGCTTTTAGATGTCTGAAGAAGTATTCTGCTTGCCTTTTAAAGGATACATTACGAGGTATTAAATGGAGGCTGGAAGAGATCTGGTTGCAGTTTTTCCCTTCAGAACTTTAAAGCTAAGTTTGCACCTTCTGCCGCCCCTTCCCATGCACATCCCGGCCGACCCCTGGTTTGCTCCTCCAGCGCAAGGTGCCTTCTCCCCTCCTCTGGCTGCTTTTAGGTTTCCGACGTATCACTGGCTACAATAAAATGCATCATGATCCACTTACATGTTTGTTTGTTTCTGGTGCCAGGAGTTCACTGAGATTCCCAAGTTGGAGGGTTTATGAATTTCGTCAAATAGAAAATTTTCAGACTGCTTAGGCAGGCCTAGGGACCGAGGTTCAATCCCCGGTGTGCCGTGTCGGCCCTGCCCGTGGGGCACGCTGAGACAGGGATTGAGACTGGGTGTGGTGGCGCACACCTGGAATCCCAGCCCTTGGGAGGCTGAAAAGAGGAGGATCACCACATGCCAACCTACGTCATGAGACCCTGTCTCTTTAGACCCTGTACTAAAGACAATAAATAAATAAATAGAAAGTTTTCAGAGCCTTGCACCATTGTCTTCCTGCTCTGAAGGCTCCACTGCCAGGCACCCTGGGAGAACCCGAAGCTGTCCCTCAGCCCCTGCTGCGCTGTTTGAGCTTCCACTCTCCCTGCTTGCTGTGGAGTTTCCAGCCTTCAGGCCCACCGAGCGCTCCACTGTGGCTTCCAATCTGCCGCTCAGCTCACGCAGAGCCTTCTCCATTGAGGACTTTCCTCAGCGCCAGGAGGCGGATCTCTGCGCCGTCGGAGTCGCTCCCCTTCCCACGCGGTGCTCTTGCTCCCCTTCTGCATCAGGGTGTACACTGCCGAGAGCAGTTCAGTGTTCCTGCCCAGCTGTGACATCTCTGTCATCCGCACATCTGCCCCCACTGGCTGCTGCTTCCTGTCCTCGCCCTGCCGACTGTCCTACTCTGAATGCCTGGTAGCCTTTATCTGGATACCAGGCACACTGTGCATTTTACTGGATGTTTTATGTTTTGCATTCCTACAGCTCCTCGCGCAGTTTGTTCTGGGACAGAGTTAAATTACTTGGAAACAGGGCGCTCCTTGCCAGGCTGGTTCCTAGGCTCAATTACAGGGAATCAGAGTAGCATTTGGGTTAGGGCTAATTTTATCCCACTACAAAGGCAACAAGCTCACAAATTTGGGGTATGGAAACATGAACTCTCTCACCTCCTCTCTTCCTGCTCTTCTCTTCTCTTCTCTCCCTCTCCCTCTCCCTCTCCTCTTCCCTCGCCCCTCCCCCACCCTTCCTTCCTTCCTCCCTCCCTCCCCCTCATTCTTGGGCCCCCATCTGTATTTCTTCCTCCATCCACGGGATCTGATTTCTCCTTTCTGACCTCAGCAGGAGCAACTGCAAAGCTCCCTTTATTTGGTTTCCTTCTGCTCAGGGATCTTTACCGGAACCAGTGTTGAGCATCTAAAAACCATTCCCTCTTCCCTGTATTTTGTCTAGTTTTTCAGTTGCTTAATATTGAAGCCTAAATCTGGGCCACATGCATCCATCTTAACTAGAGGCCTAAGTCCTGATAAGATATTTAGAAGTGTCTGATTTAACTACTAAAGATTTAGGGTTAAAAAAAAATTTAGTGTCTTACTTATTCTTTAATATCTTATTGTTTATTACAAGTTTAACTCTGTTCTGATCAGAAACTATTTTATTATCTAAATCCCTTTAAATATATTGAGATTTACTTTATGGCCTGTTTTAGTGAAGTACTATTTGAAATTGAAAGGCATAGGGCCAAGGATATAGCTCAGCAACCTGCCAGGCAAGCACAAGGTCTTGAGTTTGATTACCGATAAAAAGAAATGAGAAAGCTTACGTGCCCTGTGCTTTTCCTATACAAGGGTCTACAGACGTCAACGAGGCGGTTGTCGTGGCTGTGAGTAGCAGGCCACAAAGCCTCATGCGGCCAGAGGCTGGGCTCTTTCAAGTGGCTAGACCTAGCATGGGACCCTTCAATTGATTTTTGGTGCAGTGCAAGGATCAAGGGACCTAGGGCTTCGGGTATGAGTGCTGCCTGCCTCAAGCAGCCTGGGCAAGACACAAGGGACAGGAAGAGCGGGGGTCATCCCCTGCCGTCGTGCTACCCTGTGCCCACCATGAGCTTCTTTCCTCTTCAGTACCTGCCTGTGTGGTCCTGCCCTGGACCCAGCTGCTCAGGGGCTGGAGGCTCTGCAAACTGTGAGCCAAAGCACCTCTCCACCTGTACGCTGGGGGTCGGGTGCTTTGTCTCCTCAATGAAAACGTCACCAAAACAGCGGTGGCCAGCACGACTCATCTAGATGTTCATTCTGTCAACTGCCTAGAAGAAGGTATTAAAATCTTCAACGATGATTACAGATTTATTCTCCCTTTAGTTCTGTGAAAACATTTTCATGTGTTCAGATATTGTCATCAGAGATAGAGGTAGAGGCAGAGTTGGCCTGTTTTCCCAATAAATGGATACTTCTATCATTATGAAATGTCTGTTTATTTCTGCTAATACTCTTCATCCTGAAGTGCATTTTGCTGCTTAGTATCACAACACTTCTTATAATTACTATGTAAGCGCTACTACCTCTTTCCTAGTCACTTGCATCCTCTTTCTTTTTGTTGAACTATAACACTTTTCAACAGCACATAATTTAGTCTTGCTTTTGAATGCATTCTGACACTCTTTTTATTGCAATATTTGGTCTGTTTAAATGTAGTTGTGGGTGTGATCAGAGTTATACTTACTTTTTTATTTTTGTCACTTTATTTTTCTCTTCTTCCTTCAACGCCTTCTTTTAGAGTAATTGAGTATTTACTAGCTACATCTCCTGACTTTATTCTTTTGTGAATGTTCTAAAGACTGTGGTATACACCCTTCATATTTTAGAGTCTTATTACAATTAATACTATGTCAATTTGGATTTAAAAGTTTGCAATTAGGACCTCAAGTCCACATCTTGTACAGCAATTGACCACTAAGAAGAATGTATGCAGAGTGTT
>NDGN011555855.1:0-10977 GCA_002564285.1 Tympanoctomys barrerae | reverse complement strand
ATTTGATTTGAAACTGTCTAATTGCTATTTGTTTATCAATAAAATTCTGAAAAAAAAAAGTTTGCAACTATAAGTGACCTTTTACTGACCCACACCCACTACTCATAGTTGGAACGCATAATACATTTACACATGTCCTAAAACCCACACTGCAGCCTGCAGCCTATGTTTTGGCTCTAAATATTATACATACTTTTAAATTTATGATGAAAAAAATAAGGACCAGGGATATAGCTCAGTGGCACAGTGCCTGCCTGGCAAGTGCGAAGTCCTAAATTCAATTCCTGGTACCCCCACAAAAAAAGATGAAAAGTTATGAGTGTGCCAACGCATGTCCCAGCCAAGGGCCTCCAAGTCTCTGTGGCTCGCCCCCAGTAGGTGAGTCTCCTTTACCTTCTCTGCACTTGCCGGCACCGGCAATGAGTTAACACCTAGTTTTCATTTAGCCAAAATGTCTTTACTTCACCCCTGTTCTTGGATACAGAACCTGAGTTTTAATTTTCCATCTCTACTTTTTTTTTTTTCCTTTTGGCAGAACCAGGGATTGAACTCAGGCCCTTGCACTTGCCAGGGAAGCACTTATTCCACTGAGCCATCTCCCCAGGCCCTCCATCTCTACTTTAAAAGATACTATTCTGTTTTAATTGAGAAGCCCCAAGGTAGCTGATCTTAACCCTCAGGGTGGGGTCGCTTTTTTTTTTCTTTTTGGTGAAACCGGGGATTGAACTCAGGCCTTTGTGCATGCCAGGCAAGCGCTTATTCTACTGAGCTATCTCCCCGGCCCTAAAAGATACTATTCTACTGTCTCTGTACTCCATTATTTTGGGTGAAAAGTCAGTGGCTTGCACAGCATTATTCTCTTTCAAGTGATATTTCTTTTTCTCTGACTGAATTCAAGACGGCCTCTTTACCTGCTGTTTCCAGCCACGTGGCATGACGTGCCTAGGCGTGACTTTATATTTGTGCTGTTCGGAGATCACACAGTCGTTTTTCCCTCTTGAATCGGTAAATGTGTTTATATTGCAGAACCTTGGCTCACGAACCCTCCTGTGTATGAACAACCTGGTTAGCGAACAGAGGCATTTGGCAAAATTTCATTGTTCTCGAACTCTGCACTGGGTGACACACAGGGCGGCGGCCACCCTTCCCAGAGCTGTGCAGCAGACTGAGCTCACGGCCCGGGCAGCACTGTGCTGTCAGATCAGAGCAGCTCTCTGGCGTCACTCACTCAGAATGTTCTTCCTCTCCCGTTCTCTCCTCCAGACCTCCGATGCCTTTCGCAGGGGATCGTCCTCCATCATCCATGCATCGGTGCCCTTTCTCTTTCTCAGGCTGAACACTTTCTACGGGTCCATCTCTAAGTTCACTGACTCTCTTTTCTGTCATCTCTGTCCTGAAATGTAGTCTAAGTAGTGAGTTCTGCATTTCACATAATGTGTTCTTCAATTCTAGAATTTCTATGTCCTACTTCTAGTTTTTGGTTCTCTGCTGAGATTTTCCATATTTTTATTCACCATCGTGTTGCTACTTTCCTTTGTGCCCCTGAGCACATCTGTGATGGCTGTTTTAAGCTACTTGTCTGCTAATTTCAACATCTGGATAATCATAGGGAAAGGACACCCTTTCTCTTTCTTGTTCCTTGCTTTACCTAGTGATTGGGGATGGAATACCAGACACACTGCAGTAGCTCTGGATTCTGTTATGTTCCTTTAAAGAATATTGATTTAGACGACCCCGGTAGCTAACCAGCCTGCACTCACATGTTAAGCTCTGCCTCCCGTGGTGGACATTAGCAGCCACCTCTGTTCAGACCTCTTGGCTTTCACTGAGCTCCAAGCATCCTCCCGACAGGGAGGTTTAGGGACATTCAGAATTTCTATTCAGGAAGAAGTTATTTACAGAACCTGGGGCTCGATTTCTCTTGCTTTCCTTTCTAAAATTTTCCTTCTTACTTTGCCAGCTGCCATCCTTACCCTAAACCCGCCCTCTACTTCAAGTCACACTGCGCTTTTCTGCCCAAATTTACCACGCTGCTGGGCGAGAACCGTGCACACCCAGGGTCAGAAGACACACGCACGTGGGAAGCTTGCTGAGGCCATCCCCCAAGAGTGAGCTTCTGCCTGGTTTCTGCCCCCTTTGTGTTGCTCTCCTGTACCCCCAGGTGTTGATGTTGTTGCTGTTGTTGCGCAGAGTGTGCAGGACCAGCTGAGGAGGCTCAGGGTAACGGATCACGGCTTCCCCCCTCGGAAGCCACACCCTCTTCCACAGCTCAGCATGGAGCAGACCTGCACCCACCTTCTCACCTCCTCCTCCTCCCTTGCACCTGGCCCCTGCCGCATGTACTATCCATGACCTCATTCCCGGCGGTACACAGCATCATCCCCACACCCCACCTTCTGAGAGGAGTGTTTAGAGCCAGGGGATGGATCACTCTGTGTTGGGGCTGCTGATTTGCTCTGCTGGGGGCATGGATAACAAGAGGGGCTGGTGTGAGCTACATGCTGATCACGATCTTGCAGGCGCGACTAGGAGCTAGGAGCTAGGAATGCAGCAAGGAGGTGATCCGCAGGGCGCTGCTCCCCTTACCCCACCCTGCGAAGACGGCAGGTCTCCAACAGGGCATGGCATCGGGTTTTAATCCAGTGTACTTAATTGCTAAGGGCAGTGCACCCCAGATGGTATCTGGCATGCAGGTTCACAGCGGCAGAAAGAGCCAGAGCGAAAGCAGCACATTCTTTTTACGCCACCCTCCGAAGCATCTCCTAAGGTGTTTTCTAGGCCAGAAGATAGCAAGCCCTCTCTAAGTAAAGGCTGAGGAGAAACTCGATTAGCATCTGTAAGTACATGAACATTCATTATACAGAGAATCCCAAGAAATTATTCTCCCTACTCAATAAGGTCAGAACAAAGAGAAGGAGTTTTAAATGTCAACAGAAGACTTAAAAGGGCAGAGAAGAGGTTTCTTGGAGTACAAAGGATTAAGAGCAAAACCTCACAGTGAAGGAAGAGTACATGGAGAGCTGGGGTCGCAGGCGAGCGCTCCCGGAGTGGGGCATGGCTCGGGGCCCAGGTTCCACTGGAGGGGAGCCTGCCCAGAGGTGGGGGCTGCACTGTCCAAAATCCACTCCCTCGTTCCCAGCTCAAGCAGCAACGATCCCCCAGCAAGCAGTCACTGTGACCCAGGAAGGCGCTGAAGCATGGTACAGGAAGTAACTCAGTCCCTGCCAGGACCCTGTGAAGTCAGAAACATCAGCTCCAGGGCCCAGAGAACCCAGGTGGGGCACAGAGAGGTCACGTGGCTCAGGTCACCCTGCGAGGACCTCTCAGGGACACAGGCCAGCGGGGAGGAGGAGCCGCAGATTCTCTTCTCCCACCAAGGTCCATACTCCTGGGCTCAGAGCCATACTCAGCCCCTGGTCCAACAGAGCCGGCCTGCGTGGCCTCGCATTTCCAGCACAGACAGGGTTAGGAGGCGACGCCAGCAACAGATGTGAAGGCTGTCCATCAGGAGCTGGCTTAGTGTCACTAACTGCACACTCAGGAGGGGTCACAATAGTGCACACTCTGTATTTTTCCACTATGACAAACACTTGGAGAAAAGCACCCGTTTCCACCCTCACCTCCCCCATCTACTCACCTAGCAAGCAGAGGGGTCCCTGAGCCCTAGGTCAGCTGTCTCCACCCTGCTGAAAATCCTGTCATGGTCCCATCACTCTGGGAATACACCCCGTGCGAGCCACAACAGTCTCCCGCTCCCTGCCCCCAGGCACACCGAGGACCACCCTCGCTAGGCTGCTGCCCCACCTGCATGCCAGACCCCCTCCCAGCTGGCTTGGGCTTCACGTCAGCCAGCACACCACAGCTCAGCAAAGCCCGCAACACTTTCCACGTCTTCCTTAACTCGCTGACGCACTGGGTGGCTGTCTCTTTCACTAAAATGTGATCCTGCTGAGGTTAGGATGGTTTCGGCTGGCATCCGCTTTCTTCACAACCCCGGGGTCTCAAGCAGTGTGTGGCACACAAGCAGCTCAATGCGTGACCGCGGGGTACGTGAGGGCACAGATGGCATCAACGGATGATGGACGGATGGCGGTGGGAAGACAGAAGACGGAGAGAGGACGGAGAATGGAAGGAAGAGCGAGCGGCGAAGGACAAAGACATACGTGATAGCTAGGCGTGGCGGCCCACACATTTAATTCCAGCACTGGGAGGCAGAGGCAGGAGGACCCTTGCAAATTTGAGGCCAGCCTGGCTACACAGAGTTCAAGACCAGCCTGAATTACATAGTGAGAACCTATCTCAAAAACAAAGCAAACAAACAAATAAAAAAGAAATGCATGATAAGTGGGCCGATGGGTGGACAGGAAAGTGAGTGGACAAAGTATTTTTAGTGACCACTCCAGGCAGGTCACATTTGGGTTTTGTTTGTTTGGAGCTTTTTGTTTGAATGTCACATTTGCTCATGGACCACAGAGCTCTGCTCTAAATACAGATGAGGAGAGGCCTCTGGACTGCCCTCCTCCTTTAGCCCAAGAAGTCCTCCTGCCTTCAGTACTGGGTGGGGAATGGCTCAACCTGATCCGAAGGAAAACAAAAATGCGAGACCTTTATTCCTGTACAGTATGTCCCACCACACTTTTTCAAATTACAAATATGCAATCCTCACATAGACTCACGAAATGGCCAGCAAAGTTATTCACTTTTTACAATTTTTTCATTGTATGCATTTATTTAAATGACTCATAACTGTACAAATTTATGGGGTACAATGTGCTGTTTTGAAACCTGTAAACATTATATAATGATTCAATCCCTGTCATTTCTAACATTTATCATTTCTTTGTAAATAAACACTCAAAATCTTCTAATTATTTCTAGTTACTGAAAGCGCTGTTTGTTAACTAGAGGTTCCCTTCTGCACAAAACTTGGAGAAGGAAGCATGACTACAGCCAGCAACGTTCCTGCCTCTGTGTCACGCATAGACTCGGGAGGACCGGGCCATTCGCCTTGGCTCCAGGGGTTCACTCCACAAGCTCAGGGAGCACGATCAGAAGACAAAGGAGTGAAGGCTCACAGCAGACACTCGCCATGAAAGAACAGAACAGTGTGAAGCAGCTTCAGCTCGATTCTGGCTGGAAGCAGGCACAGGGTCCTCCCGAGGTGGAGGGTGTGCACAAGGACCGCAGTACAGACAGCAGGGCAGCCAGGGGAACAGGGCCTAGAGCCCCGGATGAAGCTGCAAAGCAGCAGGAGTGGGCAAAACACAGGCCATGCGGGCCAGCAGACCCTGGCACAGAGGCCATCTCGCGCCTCCTTGTGCAATGGGAGGCTGCAGGAGGGCTGTGAGCAGAGCACAGAAGGATAATCACATTTGCTTTTGCAGGGTTGCTACAGAAGAAGCCAGGAAGAGGCGGGCAGACCGCAGAAAGGGCCTGAACGGGACAATGTCACCACTCCACCTCAGCCAGTGACAGCAGAAGTCTGCACAGATGGGCACAAGACCTCAGTTTCAAACCCCTGTGTCCTCACGTGCAGGGACTGGGGCTGCTCGGACTGGGGGCCCCTGGGGCACATTTGGCCGGGCGGGGCCTCCCCTTCTTAGCGCTGCAAGACACATGCACCCAGCCCCGGCCTGCCTCAGCTGCGACAGCCTCCAGCTAATTCCTCCTGAAGGCCCAGGCAGGGTCCTGTTGTCGCAAACAGCCACGTCCAGGGACGAGCCCTTCTGGCCCTGGCTTTTGCAGAGACACCCCCCGCACCACCACATGACACCCAGCAAGAGCAGCTGGGTGGAGGAGACCAGCTCAAAAGTCAGGCTGCTCAGGCTCCGCTGCCATGGCAACCACCACAGGCCAGACCTGGCGGTCTTCTCAGCTCCCCAAGGAGGCCTCCCAGGATAGCACTGCGGGCAGCTCCAACAGACATCGCTCCCTGACGGCCAGCCCCGATGTGCTGGGGAGGGCAGCAACCACTGTCACTAAGGCGCCTTCACCCGCACAAATGTGAGCCCCCTAACCCCCACCAGCCCAAAGCTCCCCCTGGGAGCCAAGGACAGGCAATCATCCTTCTAGCTTTTTTTAGTTGTGGGCTGCCACCAGGCACATCTGAGCTCCATGGGACGCTGTGCACCCCGAGTGGAGCCCCACCCACCCAGCCTCTCGGCTCCAGCCTTCTCACACACCACCGCCTTGCTGCTACGGCCTTTGAAGCCTATCACTCTGCCTGAAGCAGCCCCCACTCCTGCACCACATGGGTGGCCCTGGGGCTGCTCTCTGGTCTCTAATGAGGTGCCCCCTCCTCCAGGAAGCCCTCCTGACTTCCCCAGGATGGGCTAAGGCCTGACGGATATCCCCACAGTGTCCACACATGCCCTCTGGCAGGCCCAGGTGACACCGCGGCCCCTCCCATGGGCCCATGGGGTGCACTGTTGTTCAGCCCTGGCCCTCACTCCCACCCCACTATGCTATCTGTGATGTTCTGCATTTTAGAATAAGCCCCATCGTCACCTCAAGGGCTGTCACTTACTTAGACTCGACTGCAGGCCATGGTGAGGTGTCACAGTGTCGATGGAACCCTGGGCCCCTTCTGAGATGCATGTCAGTAGGGTGTCGCCAGGGGCTTCATGGGTAGAGAAAGAGGCTCCGAAGGGGAAGATGTCCGAGGCTAGGCAGCGAGCCAGGGGCAGCTGGGAATCAGGGCCGGCATCCGTGCACTTCTCACCTGGGGCCGGGGGGCGTCCCCACAGGCACCCAAGATGTTCATTACAGAGAACAGAGGGGGACACTGGGTCCAACCTGCACACTAGAACGCAGGTGAGGTGCTGGGAACCGGCAGGCAGTGCTCACCCAGTATTTTTCTGTGCACGCAGTGTTTTTCCACAGATTCCACTGAATATACAATCTGGCACCCTATTTTCTTCACTTAACATTTCCTAATGTTCTTAAAAACTTCATTTTTCAAAAGTACAGTCACGCATCAATCCTGGAAGAGGAAAGCACAGATATGGCAGGAGACTTGAACTTGGCCACTTGCCCCGGTGCCGACAGCTACATGCACGCAGCGAGGGACTTAACAGCCTGATTCGGCACGGCAGGAGGGAGGAAATTGCCTGAGTCTGGGAAACGCATTACCTCAATCTCACAAATGGTTTCTGAAAATCATTAGGCCACAGAAATGCCATTCTGCAGCCCGGCTTTTGCAGCTTCCCCCCGCCCCGCGCCACACAAGCCCATGTCACTACATCAGGTGGTACAGAATACTCAAGCCCAAGGAGCAGGCTAAGCCTAAACACCCCAAACCTCTTCTAAAAGACAAACAGGAAGTGCTCTCCACCCCCTGACCCGCTCAGCTCTGAAAGCTGCAGACTGCGAAGAGCAAGCCTGCCCTTGGGGTCCGCACAGCCATGCCACCGTGACAGTGCCTCTTCTTCCCAGGGCGGGAGCCAACGTGCCAGAAATGCTCTTTCCAGGCTCCAGCTTGCTGCCCCAAACAGGACTTGGAGTCCATGTATGGCTCTCGTTCAACTCTGAGCCACAACTCCCAAGCCTGATCCAGGTAACCCACCAGCCCCCAGGGCCTGGGCTCACCTTATTCCTTTGGTTTAAACATGAATTACTCCCTAACAAACTGCGCTTTGAACACATTAGGCAGCATTAGAAATGGAGCCCCCAAATTTCTAAGAGTGCCGAATTAGTATAATTACATTGACTCAATAGGCACAAAGTTATTTTTCATGTAAAAGTTTGACGAGAGTCCAGAGGATGAGAATTGTGTAATGAGATAATGGCTCTCCAGCACCCAAGTCAATCATTTCTGTGGCCCACACAGCCTGTAATTGACAGAGGCGGCTTGGCTGGGAGCCTCAAAGGCAGGAGCGCTTCCGCCGGTGCCCAGGCTGCGGGCGGCATGCTGTCACACCACGGCCACCAGCTCCTGGCCGAGAGCCAGCTGCACTCTCAGCAGTTCCTGTCCCAGTGAGGGCCCGGCCTCAGCATGCTCTGAGCAACTTTCCCACTCCCAGCTTTCAGATATGACCCGCAGCTTCCATTTAAAAAAAAAAAAAAAAAAAAAAAAGGACCAAACTGTATGAGTGTCGGTTAATTCATAAGCTGCTGGTTTTGAAATGAATTGCTCCCGGTCTTGTGCTGTCTATCAGCTGTCATTTATTCACTCTAACTGATTCTGATCATCAATGCTCACGAGGCACTTGTCACGGCTCTGTCATTTATGAACAGCACTCAGGACCCCAGGATAAGGCACTCACCAAGCCACGGCCTGTCCTCTACTCTGAAGGCTCACAGACAGGTGCTGTGGAGCACAGCGCACAGCTACCCATGGCCTCACGTCTACAGCTAATTCCAAGCGTGCCCAGCCACCCTGAAACCCCTAAGGAGCACGGCACCACGCAGGCCGCCTGTGTCATCGGAGGGGACAGGGTGCAAGCGGAATGGCGAGCTGCTGAACACCAGGCACTCTAACCCACAGCAGCAGGAACCGGCGCCCCGGGGTAGCCGCGCTCGGGTTAGGGCAAGCAAAGCCCCGCACGGCTGCCCCACGTGGGCTCTGCGCCAACATGCCCCATGAGGCAAGCAAGGTGCCTTGCAGCTTCTCACTAATCCCAAACTGAGAAGCCCACAACCCCGGGTCCTCCTTTTGGCTTCCGACTAAGTTTACCAGTGGACCCGTGGTGCCCGAGCTGCTACAGCCCACTTCCGTCCTCTTCTGTAAGTGGCACCCACACACAGCAGAGACCCGCAGAGCTGAGCCTCTGGGACAAAGTTCCACTTGCACCTTGAGGGGTTCCGTATCATTTCTCTTCCAGAAAATATGTAAATCTGACATACAAAGCACCACAAGTTGCTTTATTCTGTGGCTTATTTGCATGACTTTTAATGACAAATAATAATGAAACGTAACAGGATCCTCTAATCTTAAATGCATCAGACTTTGCCCACAGAGAAATGCATTCACAATGCTCGCCCGCCAAATTTCTACAGGAGAACTTGGGGGGGGGGGCCTGAGATTGCTGGGGGCCGAGAGTAGCACATAACAGCCAGGAGGACTCAAGACCCCATTCCCATAAATCTATCCACCCATGTGGCCTGGGCACATGACCGAGTCTCAGGGTCTCCACTCCCAGGTAGAAAACAGGGCTAATCTCATACTTCCCAGGGTCACAGGGGCACTGCAAGTGCCTTCAGGCCACAAGGGCAAGGCAACCCAAAGGCACAGGTGACCACTGGCTCTTTCCCAGCCCGCACTGTCTGCCACAGAGTTGGTATACGGGACATGGGGGAAGACTGCTACACTGCCGCCTCCTTTACACCTGACCCATTGCATGGGGCACCAGTGTGTGGGGTGCACCAGAGGCCCCTCATTAGTCCCAGGGCTTCGGTCCTGACATCAGAGCCCCAGCCCCAGGCCAAGGCAGCCTGCAACTGGGACAGATGGGGGCAGACTGGGATCACAGCACTTCACCTGCTGGGTGAGATGGGGCCATGCAAACAGGGTAGCACTTGCACATGGGTGCCTGCGAAGGCAGCGGCCCCGTGTGCATGTGGGGGGCAGCAGTGGTGCCTGGCACCACATGCTACAGGGCTGCCACCCTACAGCTCCCAGCACCCTCAGCATGGCCAAGCCTCCCAGAGGGAGAAACCGTTATTTAAAAAAGCAATAATCTGCCACCAGCCCCACCTTCCTTTTGCTTTAACAGGTTCAAAATATAGCTAGTCATCAGGCATAGTGGCCCACACCTGTAATTCCAGCACTCAGGAGGCTGAGGCAGGAAGATCACTGTGACTTTGAAGCCATCCTGGGCTACCTAAACAAGTTCAAGGCCAACCTGTACTACAGAGCCAGACCTTTGCTCAAACAAACAAAAAAATATAGCCAGTCGCAGCTATGTGCTTCCCAGGCACTCTCCTCCAGCCGGGCCCACCTTTCTGCACACACTCTGTAGAGTTCTGCGGCACTGGTGGCCGCTGTCCCGTGGATTGCACAGCCAGTGCCAGGCCCAGCTCTCCCTTGGGCTGCACGGGAGGCCACGGCTCTGTGGGTTCAGCTCCCAGCACCTGGAGACCCTAGCATGGAAGGCGGAGAAGGCGCTCCAGCCCCCCAGCTTGCTGGGAGGGTACACTGAGGACATCCACCTAGCCCGGCACCAGAGCCGAGCACCGGCAGGTAGTACCGCTCACACGCCACACAGTCAACAGATATTCCTCGTGCCTTCCAAGCACACTCATTGCGCATCAGCCCGGAGCACTCCCAATTAATGAGAGAACAAATTAAACTGTCATTACTTTGGTTTAATTCTGTAATTAAAGAACTTCAAGAGGCGACAGGCTCTAAATAATGCATGCTTTTGTCAGAGAAATGTTGAATTCAGGCAGAGAAGGAGAAAAATAAAGGGGGGAAAGCTTTGGGGAAAGGAGAGAAAAGAGAAGAGGTGGGAGCAATGATATGTATTCCCAAAGATCACAGGGAACAACCAAGTGACAGCTAAAGGACTCAATTTGGTTTTGAATTAAGGCTTCAGCTATCAGGGAAAACAGTAGAAGATCCGGCCCGCCCCCTCCCCACATCTGCCACAACAGAAGCGAGTCTGGAGTAATTCAGTCGCCGCCTGCTCCAGTTGATGAGGCAGAGCTCGGCAGTCATTCTGACATCTGCCTGTGTGCCTCTCCTTTCCTGTCAGTTGGGGTGGGGGGTGCAGAAAGGAAAAGCACATACATTTTTTTAAATGTGTGACCCCTATCTGGTGGATCACGCAAGTGCTGCCTGTTACAACCCCAATGAAGTCGTCACGTGCAACAGAACATAGCGCTGGCTGGTCAGATTCAAACCTGGCTCCCGGTCACCCCACCTTGGGAAAGAGTCCTGAAGAGCCGTCTAGGCCCCGCGCTGGGCCAGGCCTCTGAGCACATGGTAACAGAAAGGCTGCCCGAGGCGACAGCCAGCCGCCAGCTCCAAATGAAGTA
>NDGN011555854.1:0-22306 GCA_002564285.1 Tympanoctomys barrerae | reverse complement strand
TGAGCCTGACTGCTTTGTTGAAGCAGCCACTTAAAGAACTGAGCTAAGGGGCAGGACCCCTAGAACTGAGCTAAGGGACAGGCCCCGATATTTTTTCTCTCACCCCATATTCTTCTAGCTTTTCCCTTCCCAACTCTTACAGTCCCTATCCCAGAGCCTACAGCCCTCATCCTTTTATAGACTCAGGGATGCAAAAATGTGTTACATTTTGGACAGAACTGTCCCGAGAGCAAGGATTAAATGAAGAAAAAGATTGAAGCACTATGTTAAGAAAAATGATTGAAGGGCCAGCCAGATAGCTCAGTGGATTGAAGTGCCTGCTTAGGCAGTCGCAGGGACCAGGGTTCAATCCCGGGAGTCCCGTGCTGGCCCCACCCCTGGGGTGCACTGAGGCTGGGCGTGGTGGTGTGCGCCTATAATCCCAGCACTTGAGAGGCTGAAAACAAGAGGATCACTACGAGTCTAATCTATGTAGTGAGATCCTGTAGATCCTGTACTAAATACATTAAAAAAGAAAAATGATTGAAAATGTAGAGAAAAACGTAAAGAGAAATATGTACTCTGCACTGTCTAGACAATCCACCTAAGGGACACCTGGTGCCCAGATATAGATATAGATAAAGATATAGATATAGATAGATAGATATAGATATAGATAGATAGATAGATGATAGCTAAGACAATTGCACTACTAATTTCTATCAGCGCATTAAAAGGAACAGTTAGTGCTTGCATTGTTTGATCAGTCTTATGTGCCTATATCTTATCACCTGAGCAACTACTTTGAAGATAAGAATATACAATATAATAACCATTGTTAATTTCCTATCACCTTGTTTTGAAATTCTGCATCATTTTTATTGGGGCTTTTTCTCTCTGTAAAATGAAAAAAAAAAAAAAAAAACCCACCAGATGATGCTGAGCACCTTTCCGGCCCCAGGAGCACAAGGTCTCTGTCACCCTGGAGCATTAACCTCACAGCTCTGAAGCAGACACAAAGCACACAGGACAAGTGGACGTGCCTGAATTTCAGCAAATCTTTATTACAGAAAGAGGGAGAAGCCCAGCTCTAGCTTGCTGACCCCTTCTCTCAGTAAAGTGCTTTTTTCTATCTCCCTCTCTTTTTTTTTTTCATTTAGTACAGGGGCTACAGTGTCTCACTATGTAGATTAGTCTCATAGTGATTCTCCTGTTTTCAGCTTCCCAAGCACTGGGATTACAGGCATGCGCCACCACCCCCAGTCTCAGTCACCAGCTCAGCATACCCCAGGGCGTGGATGGCACAGCATGCCAGGAATCAAACCCCGGCCGCTGTGCTCTGCCTAAGCAGGCGCTTCAGTCCACTGAGCCATCTGGCTGCCGTTTTTCTCTTATTATTAATTAAGGCCCAGGCTCTAGAGAGTCAGTTGACTTTCCTGCTACAGCAGCAAATTATCACTATTACTTTCTCGTTTTGTATCTAACTTAGAAATTGATTCTAGCATTTTTCCTTCTACTGATTACATGCAAGTATCTATAGCCACCTACCCACGGAAATACACAATTCCATCCCTCCTATCCTCCTTTGATCACCCATTTTAGATACATGTTTTTATATATAAAGTATGTATGCCCACACACATATACGTTTATACTGTCAGCTGGTTCTGCCCATAACAAAATACATTTCTGATAGAATGTATTACTGTATATTAGTAAGACAGTTATCATTTTTAATGTCTTGAATATTATGTTTAGCACTTCCATGTCAATTTTTTTCCCCCTGTCCCTTTGGAACCCAAATCACTTGGGTGAATCTAAGCCACAGTGCCTGTTACCTGGCCCTCGGATTTTGGAGGTTTTACAGTTCTCCCTCCAGACTTGATCCTTCCCAAAAACCATGGTTTATGGAATTTAAAAAAAAAAAATTAACTGGGACAAAACAGCTGTGCTGGGTGGAAGAAAGGACGTGCAGGAAGTAGAAACTGCCGGGACAGCACCAAACCCCACCTGCCGTGACCGCCCTCACCCAGAGGTCTGTGAAGACAGGGAGGGGCGCCACCTCCACCTCCGGGCTGCTCCTCACACTCTGAGTCATGCTGAACGCACTAAGCCGTTTGGCAACAGGCATCTGAAGTACCCAAGGTGTCTGGCTCTCCTGTAGCTCCAAATTCTACCTTGGAGAAATAATATAAGAATATTCTACTAGTAAGAAACAATAAATAATGGGAGGTATGGGGCAGATTTTATTGCTTTTATGGATAGGTACAAGAACATTATTCAAATTATAGTACTAAAAGAATTAAACAGACTTGAGCTAAGTTATATAATTTTGTGAATGCCACAGGATGGAATTTTATGCAGTTATTAGAAACCACATTGGAGGAAAATATTTTATGCCTTGGATAAACATTCATTTTTATAGCAGATGAAAGTAAAAGCAAGTTACAAAGTATTAACTTGATTTGAATTTTGATGACTGTGCATATGTATATAAAATTTTTATCCATATTACATATGGATGTTATATGTACATATAACATGTTTTACATGTTATGCACTTAGGCCCCCACATACATGTGTGTATACTATCAGCCCTCCAAATTTGTGGGTCCCATACCTGTGGAAAATTTGATGTAAATTAGTGGAAAAAATCCATTTGTACTGAACATAGGCTTTTTCCTGTCATTACTCCCAAAACAGTACAGTGTTGTAACTATTCCCATGGCGTTGACACCATATTGGGTGTTGTACTTAATCTCCAGAGAATTCAAAGCCTATAGAACAATGGGTGCAGGTTTCCTGCCAACGCGAGGCCACTTCATCTGGGGGTCTGGCATATGCACAGATGTTGGTGTCCGCGGCGGGTCGTGGAGCTAACCCTCTGTGGGTACTGAGAGAGGGCTGTATGTGTCTTCCCTGGACGACAGAAGAGAGCAGGCCCATAGCGGAGACCCCATAATAGGACACCCCTATGTGTCTGCTCAGTCTAGGAGCTGGTTCTTCCTCCTCTCAGGGGAGAGAGGTTCAGGTGGGAAAGCAAGGCAGTGCTCCGTGAGGGCTGCATTTCACCTTGAGGCTGCGGGGTGGGAGCCACACAACAGCACAGCAGTGCCAAGGCCCTCCCCACTCTTCCCACAAACCTTAGGGTAACTTCTGGAGTCTCGGAGCTCAAGAAATCCATTTGCAGAAGAGAGGAAGTAAGAACATGTACGGACTCGACCCTGAGTTCATCAGCTGCACCATGAAATTCCTAACCAGTGGCAGGGACCTTGAAGGACGCGCAGGTCCAGGCAACAGCACAAATACCTGAGGTGCTCATCTCCCCAGCTGGTGAGGCCTGGGGACATCTGAACCTGACCCGAAGTATCCCGAGAGGCGTGCAACCCCGATCTCTTAGCTACAAAAAGAAATAAATATAAACCCTGGCTTGGGAATTGTGAGGGAGCAGGAGGGCGACAAGTTGTTATAGAAATAGTAGAAATGTAAGTTAGAAGCTGAAGACTGCAGACTTTCTACCAATGGGCATATGATAGCTCAGAAAGCAAAGATTAAAAAGGGGTGAGTTGGGGGGAGAGTCAGGTGTAAGGGGAAAGACTGACCTTTGGAAAATTCAGAGTGCCACAGTTCAGATGGATGTTGGCTTGAACCGTGTAGGCAAGAAAGTGAACTGATCACCCCCACTCCTCCTGCGACATGACTCCAAGCAGGAGGTGTTTGTTGAGTATCTACACCCACCCCACCATTCTCTCCCCTTAGGAAGAAAAGGCAAGTAGGGGCACAGAGAAGGGCAGCGACTTGTCCCAACCGCACTGTGATGTGGCCACAACACAGGAACAGAACAGCCTGCCCAAGAGTGCTAACTTGGTTTCCCTCTGTCTAACAAGTCTGTTGGCAGCCACTGCAATCCATCCCAAGGGTGCTGTGCACCACACCGGTGCTTGTCCCCTACCCCAAAGCCAACAGTGAACCACGAGGCCCAGCAGTGAGCCGAGGGCTGGGAATCACAGTCGCTAACAAACCTGCTAATGACCTGCAACCACCCTGAACTTCCCTGTTTGCTGTGTATGAAGCGGATGGCAGCCAATGTTACAGACACCAAATGTTTATGTCTATTTCCCAGTTATAGACATCGATGATACTCCATTCTGTTTGGTTCTAATTTGCTATGTCTTTAAAGCACAGAACGCTGAACGTTCACCTTTGCTGGTTCCTCTTATCTTTACTTCCTCTAGCCCCTCCCCTAAAGGAGACCAGCACTGGCCTTCTCTACTCCCAGCTGTACCATCTTTTTTTGCTTTTTTGGTTTTTAGGCAAAGTTTTACCATGGTGCCCATGCTGGTCTTGAACTTGTGATCTTTATGCCTCAGCGTCCCCAAAAGCTGGCATCACAAGTGTACCCACCACTGCCTGCTTCACTTCTTTCTTTAGCAAGTAACTTCCTTGGTTGTTTAGGGGATGAAAGGTATCTCAAATGACAGATTCCGAATGGCCTGGGGGCAGCGCGCACACACACACACACACACACACACACACACACAAAAGGAATCAAAACAGACAATTATACTGATGGCAGTAACCAATCATATAAATTCGTTTTTAGTGCACAAGAAAAATATTCTCCCTAAAGGTAAAGAAATCAAAATCCCCTATCACACCTAGACAGTGGTGTTACACTCAGATGCTTCGCGTTTTAGCCTTCAGCGTAATTCACAGGAGCGAGCTTAATTTTCAGAACAGCACCTGGAGCAGTGCCCAGTACCAGGGATGAATAAATGCTCAGTGAGCGAATAATCCTATTTTTAGATAAAACATTGAGGCTAAGAAAACATAAGCAATGTAACTTCTCCTCTGGACTCGGCCGTGACCGTTTCACCCACCCGAAGGCGGCAATCTCAGTAGCCTGACCTTCTCCCTCCTTTCTTTTTCGACTGACTTTTCCCAGCCCAGCTCTGATGCACTGTGCTAGCTCTCCTGAGTGAGATGTCTGTGTTTTCACGCAGAATGCGTGGCCCTAATACGTAAATTCTCCTACCTCCTTCCCCTCCCTCAAAAAAAAAAAAAAGCCTCACTGTACCAGAAACCTCTCAGGCTGGTAGGTGAATTTTGTCCCAAAAAAGATGGTGGGAAGGTTCCAACACTGGACTTCATACCACAGCTATTCAAATAAGTTCTCAGGCTCAGCACGTTAATTCTCCAGGGCTCCAGAACAGAGGCAGGATTCAAAAGCTGTCCTCTAACCCCCGTGAACCTCCTGCCCAGAAACTGGGCTGCACCGAGTCTGCCCCAAAGAGCGGCAGACCTTCCCAGAACCCTGCACACTGCTCGCCCGGACTTGGCAGTCACTGCTGCTGATCGCGTCAGCGGCAGGAGCTCAAGCAGGAAATAGAGCCCCTCGCTGCCCTTTCCCAAAGATGAAAACAGGACATCTGCATCTGCCGTCCAGAGAAGGACCAAGCCTGTCTGGCTCCAGGTATACTGTGGGGAGAGAGGCTTACGTCTGAAAATAAATTCATTCACCCATGACTATTTTTTCCTGTCCACAGAAATACTTTGAAACTGAGCAGGCAACTGAGAGCCCGGGACACGTGTGGGCAAATTCTGGCCCTGCCCCTGCTCCTGCTGCCCCTCCTGAGTAATCCATGTGAATCTGTAGCATCTCCTACATAACTCTGCCTCTGCTTCCTCGGGAATTCCCCCACGCAGAGTTCATAACGTCTTAGTTTGCTACTTATAAGGCTGAAACGGAATATTTGGAGAACTTGCTTTGCAAGAGGAAATGATGACCTTTAAACATTCATCGAAAGAAAAGGAAGTAGTTGCTGCAGCAAGATTCCCTCCGTGTGTGCCGTCCTACAGGGCTAAGAATTTCCAGTCTTTCGTGGGACCTCTGGGGGTCCCCGAGGGATGCTGGCAGGGGCTCTGTGCGTGTCTCGGGGCACAGCTCCATCGCCTCTCCTTCCCCCTACTTCTACTCTTCAGGAACTCTTGGAATCCATTTCCTACAATCAGGAATGAGAAAGACTCATCAATAAGAAGTGTGTGTAGTCTCCACCTGAGCCTGCTTCCCAAACATCTCAAGATCATCAGCTGGTCCAAATCAAAACTTGAGTCTCACACGGGACCAATACACCAATTCCATGCTGAGAAGAACAGATGGGGGAGGGGGAGCTAAACGTTGACCCGTGTGTGTGTGTGTGTGTGTGAATGAGAGAGAGAGAAACAGAAACAGTTACATGAGAGAGACAAAAAAGCAAATGTGACAAAAGATTGAACAGCTTTTAATGACTTAAGAAGGCAAGTTTACTGTTCTTTTACCTTGTCTCTATCTGCTTGAAAATATGTTAAAATGAGCAGGGAAGGGGACAATGAGAAAGAAAGAGGCCTCTTAACCCTACATCCATTTCAAGGTCCCTGCCTTCCCCTGTGAGGCCTAGCCTGCCACTCAGGGAAGGACTGCAGGGTGGCCCTCCATCCTTTCCTGGCCTCGTTCCCCTGCTCCCATTTCTGGTTCCTTCTTCCTCCTCTAACCTGGAGGGCGAGAAGGGACGCTGGGAAATGGGATAGGCTTTCCTACATGCTGTTTTCAGGGGAGACCACCAGCAAGACCAGCTCCCTCCTTCTGGGGCGGGAATGCCTGCCTGAGGCCTCAGCCTCATCCTCCTCCTTCCTGGGACCTGAAGAGCTCGGGCCTGCAGCGGGATTTGTTGGGACAGGCAACTGGGAGCCGTTCACTGGCACAAGCAGACGTGCCGTGGAATGGAAAGCCCGCGGAGGAACAGCGTGGCCTCCTTCCTTAGTAGGAAAGATGGATCACAGGGAACAGTGCTTGGAGGAGGTAGTTTCACTAAAGACGCTGTGAGCTGTAAGTGTGAGAGCTTGTGTTCCTCTTCCTCCTGCATGGATGCAGAGGAGCCTGGTGCCTTGACACACACAGAGGGGGTGAGCTCAGAGGACAGCCCGCCTCTAGAGTGGACGCCAGCATCTCCTTGGTCACCAGTAGCAGGGCCAGGCTGGGGCCCTCATAAGGCCCCACAGGCAGGGTGGGCTCGGGATGGCTGGAACTGCTAGTTCATTTACAAGTCACATCCTCTGGGGCCCAAGGTATGCCAGGTGGGGCCTGCAGACAGTCAATGAAAACAGAACTATTATCACAATATATCCTTTCTAATCACATAGCTGAGAGGCCCAGAGAGATCTTTTCTTTCTTTCTAGTTAAGTATTTACTAACAGTTTCTTTGAGATAAAACTAACATCCAAAAAAAAAAACCTTACAAATTTAAAGCATACAATTTGATGACTTGACAAAGCCACAGGGCATGATTGCAGAATGGTATAATGTTAAATTTCTTAATTTTATTATAGTAAAAGACAAACTGCCACTAACACACATATCTGCTCCTTCTTGCCACTTCCTGAAGCAGTTCTGGAAGTTCTCTCTCATGAGTGTTTCTAGTTGTGTGGTTCCTACCTAGATATCCTGATTTCATTCAAACCATTTTCCTGTCATGGTCATTTTTACATTAGAGAACAGCTGGAAGTCACACGGCACCAGATCTAGTGAATAAGGCGGGTGAGGACACACTGCGATATTGTTCCAAGCCTGCCTTCCTGTAGGATGGCACTCGGCAACAGCATTCATCCCATTTTTTGATAACATCTCATAAAGACACTCACAAGGAACAACTTCCTGAACCGCTTCCAAAACTGGCAAGAACAATGGGATGATTCTGTTTGAGGCATTGATGGTGGATGGACATCTTCCACTGTAACCAATAATTTTAATTGAAAATTTCCCTCTACATTTTGAATATTTTGATCAGTCCTGCATACACCAGACAACCACTGATACATTCTGCCCCCGTGGATTTTGTTATGCTGTGTGTCTAGGTGTTCCCCTAAAGCATCCTGTGCTCACAGGTGAGGCTTTTAGGCAGAAATTGGATCGTAAGATGGGATACTTAGCAGTGGATTGGTCCACTGATGAGTTCGTAGTTGAATGTGATGTTGGGAGCTGAAGGCTGGTTGGAGAGAGGGGGTGACTGGCATATACCCTGAAAAGGTCTGTCTCCTCCTTCTCCCTTGATCCCCCTCTTCTCTCCCTGCTTCCTGACACCATGCCACGAGCTGTCTCTCCTCAACCAGGCCCTTCTGCCACACCACCCCTGCCTCAGAGCCAGGTGACTTCGGCCCAAAACTTCTACAAACGCTGAGCCAAAATAAACCTTTCCTCCTTAGAGCTGTGGGTGTCAGGTGCTGTGTTTCAGCAAGAATAAAGGTAGCCAAGACCTTTTGCTAATGTTGCACATCAATGAAATCGTACAATGTATGTACTCTTTTGTGTCTGGATTCTTTCAGCATCGTTACTTTGAGATTCACCCATATTCTTTTGTGTTTGATTGGCTCATTCCCATCATTGCTGGATAGTATTCTACTGTCCAGCTGGACCACAGTTTGTTTATCTATTCACTTGTCAATGACGTAGGGCTGTTTCAATTTTTGGTGATAACAAATAACATCGCTATGCACGTTCCTATATAAACACCTTTGTGTACCCGTATGCTTTCGTTCTGTTCAGTCAGTAAAGACTAGGAGTGCAAGGTCTGGGTCACATACTAGATATTTGTTCAGTTTTTTAAAGAACTATTGAATTACTTTCCAAAGTAGTCACACCACTTAATATTCCCATCAGCGATGTGTGTAAGTTCCAGTTTCTCTAGCTCCTCGCCAACACTCAGTATGGTCAGACTTTTTTTAATTTAGATTCACTAATAGGTGTGCAATGACATGCAGAAGGCTTGAGCTCCACTTATTTTGTGTTTGGCGTTCAAAACTGTGTCAGGCACAGAGAAAGTACTTGCTGGATTATTCTGTCTTTGATGGTAAATGGGATTAGTTACAAACTGGTAATTCCACTAAGGGAGAGAGTGTGCCGTGGGCCTAGGGACACATACACAAACACTGAGACAGTGAGGTTTTCAGAGACAAAGCAGGGATTGATAAGCAAATGACTTGACCACCTGTTTGGACCCTTCATGTAGTAAAATATTAGTTTAGTTGCCACAGGCTACTCCTGAATCATGGAGGCTCAATTATCTTATTTAATGGAGCACTAGATAGCTAATTTGTCAAAAATACATAGATCTGTGACATTTATACAAGAGCAGCTAAATTCCAAATAAGTAGATCAAACACTCAAGAAGAAAGCTTGAATGTGCCTGAGTCTTTCTTTTTTATCAGGAAATTCATATTCATGGTGATGGAAGACTCCAATCTGTCTGGCTCAGAAGCTGAGGTTCCTCATTCCCACAGGTACAGTAGCCAGTCAGGGCCACACATGTGCAAATCCCACCCCCAGAACTAAATACAGTTACAGTTTCATAATAATTTCCTGAATCCTTCAGTTAATCCTTAACATAAGTGGTTTGGCCAGGCTTTGCTTCTGGAAACATAATTGATAATGTGAAGGAAGAAAAAGGCGGTTCCCTGTGACAATCAACTCTGCCTTATTGGACAGTAACTGAAAGCCATTCAGTGCTGAGTAGAAAGAGCATCCCACACTGTCCTTCATGGCTGGAGTATTCAAGATCCATCATCTTTCCCAAAGCCTGTGGGCAAACAGCACCTGGTCTGAGAAAAGTCACCCATTCCATGAGAAACAATCTCTGGCGAGGACACAGGGGGCACAGAAGAGATGCCACCTAATTTCCAAAGGCTCTCTGGAAGTGTCAGACTTCTTGTGCATCTTCAAAGACAACCCTGGAAGAAACAGAGGGACTCACTGGGGACCTCACAGACACTGGTGCACCACAGGGAAGAACAGTCTAGTAACAGCTGTCAAGCTGCTGAGTGGGCTGTTTCACAACGTTACAAGTGTCCTGGCTCTAGAGTTGACCTCATCTTCAGAGGAGGGTAGTAGAAGTTACGGACTCCTCTGAGGAAGGGATTGGGTTAGAAAAATGGCTCCATAATTCTAAAAGGCAGCAACTGCAGGCATACACACTAGCAATTTTCTAAACCCTTTGTTTAATGTCACTGAGAAAAGGCAGAGTCAGACCAAATTATGGTGAGCCTTCTAAATTGAACACATGACCAACTGGCAATGCAGTTGAGTGGTAGAGTGCTTGCCTAGTCAACACAAGTCTCAGGGTTCAACCTCCAGTACTGCAATAAATATTAAGTAAACACATTTAACATTTAGATTTTCATTTGTGTTCAGTAAGGAGCTCCTCAATGTTTAAACAGAACAATAATGTTTAAAAGGAAGATGTTTAAACAATCTTTAAATAGAAAATTCTGGCAGGGATGAACACAACAGATTAGCCCTGGGAGTGGATGAAAGCCAAGAGGTTTTCTAATGCTCCAAACCTGGGCTTTGGAAGCAGCAGTGGGGCCACCTAAATGGTGGCAGGAACAGCCCAAGGAGGGGAGGAAGAGTGGATTCCAGGGGCACCTCAATAACAAGAGAGAAGAACACCCTGAGATGACATGGAGATCCTGAGCACACAAGGGAAACAGAAGTCGGGAGGAAAATAATGACTTTGTACCAGACACTATGCATCACCTTATAAGGCAGGCTTAATCAAACATTGTAAGCAGTAATTCTCCAAATTGCCTCACAAGTCAGTTCTGCTTTCTCTGAGACTCTAGGAATTACTATTGAACGGAACCGGTGGTCTTACGGAAATGGAAAGAAAGAGGTCATAGAAATGAAGAGGACAGAGGGGAAGTGATGTACTCACTGGCCCTTTAAAGAAGGAAATTAGGCCTTCAGACTCCGTCTCTGGTTTCCTCAAAGGTTGCCCAAAAGGTAGTAGATTATATTTCAACACCAGCATTGGAGAATTTCAAGTCAGAGAGAGAAAGTGTGCATAATCGATGAGCGATGAGTTCCATCCCCAGTTCCACCAAAAAAAAAAAAAAAATTGATGAGTGATGTTTGGGAGATTTTTTTAATCTGTAATTCCAGCATTGGGGATACTGAGACAGGAGGATCACTGCTAGTCCAAAAATAAATATTTAGATAATCCAGGGGATACATTTCCTTAAAATGAATTTCCTTAGGCTAAATCTGTAAAAGTAAAATTCACCCCAAAACTCATTTCAGTTATAAATATCTGGCACTCTACTGACAAATTGCCTGTCACACCTCACTGACCCCATCTCATGCCACCTGGCCCTCATTCTTGGGGCTTCTGTCTCACTAGCCATCTCTTGGGTCCCCAGATACTCCATGGTCCTTCCAGCCTCAGGTTCTGTACGTGCTGTTTCCATCACCTGGGACTGAGTCACTGCCCTCCCTGCACCTACCTGCCCCTCCATCTAGCTGAGTCCTGCCCTTCTCACCCATTCTGCTGTTTTTCTCAGGGAGGCTTTCTCTGACCTTTTAGAGTAGGTCAGGATCTCTCTCTCTCTCTCTCTCTCTCTCTCTCTCTCTCTCTTTCTCTCTCTCTCTCTCTCACATACACACACACCCCTCCACAGCATCCCATACTACCCCTTTCTTAACCATCACCTCCCGTAGACTGAATAGTTATGCCCCCACCCCCAATTTATATGTTGAAACTAAATCCAAAATGTGATCGTATTAGGAAGTGAGGCTTTGAGCAGGTGGTTAGGTCATGGCATGATGCCTGATAAAGGAAGAGTCCCCCAAAGAACCTCTTTGTCCCCTTATGCCACGTGCAGATCCAAGAAGGTGCAAGTCTGTGAACCAGAAGGTGTGCCCTCACAAGATGTCAGGTCTGCCACACCTTGACCTGGGACCACCAAATGCCTGTTATTCATATACCACCAGTTAGTAGTATTTTGTTATAACAGCATAAACAGACCAAGACACTACCCCAACTTTGATTATGCATGCAGAGCATGCCTTCTGTGCTAGCAGAGACACTCCAGGGAGTCAGGAACCGTGCTGTCTTATTTACAACCAGCCCTCAACTCTTAAGTACATTCCTGCATCCAAGACCTTCATCTTCTGTGAAGAAACAAATAAGTGGGTGAATGACTTGATAACCCTTAGTAACTATTCCAACCTTTTATACATACTCATTTTTATTTTTAAATCTATTTAGTACAAGGATTACAGGGTCTCACTACACAGATCAGACTCACAATGATCCTGCTATTTTTAGCCTTCCAAGCACTGGGATTACAGGTATGTACTACCACACCCAATCTCAGTGTGCCTGGGGGTCCGGGCCAGGACAGCACTCAGGGGGTCGAACTCGGGTCCCTGTTTCTGCCTAATCACTTTAATCTGCTGAGCTATCTGGCTGGCCCTACTTTCTTTTATTTCAAAGAGAAAAAAGATAAACAATGAAACTGATTTTCAAAACAGATTAGTAGGACAGTTAAATAGTTGATACATTGTCTTCATAGTAGTTATTCAGAGTACAAGATATTGGCATGATTATATCTTATAATCTGAGCAACTACTTTGAAGATAACAATATGCAATATAATAATGATCATTAATGTCTTATCATCTTGTTTTAAAATTCTGTATCATTTTAATTGTTTCTTTTTTCTCTCTTTAAAATAAAAAAAAAGATATAGGCATGATATCTTGTCTAAACAAAATTAGCACAGAACATTCTTTTCAAGGAACTAGGAGAAGCTAGCTGTAAAACTATCTTGTGTATACATATTTTTTTTTCTTTTTCCCTTTTTTCCTTTCCCCTTGGTCACATCACAATTTGTCTCTTCTTTTGAGCCGTTTCTTCCCAGTTCACAATATCTATTTTACATTTTGGATCCTATTTACCTATTATATAGACCAATCATATTGCGCTCACCAGTTCACTGACTTTAAATCAATTTTTGCTTAGTCCCATGTGACACTCCCCGCAGGAAATCTCTGCCTTCCACAATATTTCAAGCGGAGGCCTGGCCTCATGAGGAGATTAGGATCCCACTTCCCTGGGTGAAGGAGGAAGAATGAATTGCAAAGAAAAAACAGACTAGACAAAGGTGTAAAGATGATAGAATGTTAGATGCGTGGGGCGAGGGGAAAGGAAACAGATGCTGAACTGAACACTCTCACAAACACAGTCTCACTTCATCCTTCCGCAACTCTATGAAGTAAGAATTCTCACCCCCATTTGACAGGGGAGGCAACCAGAACTCTAAAGTTAAGCAGCTGGCCCACTGCCATGCGATGGGAGACACGAAACGCATACTTTCCGCCTGTACTCATGCAGTTGCCTCAGCCTGGATCACTCACCTCCCCTGCTCAAATCTAACCCTGGAAGCTAAGCCCCAGCCTCACGTGGCTGCCACAGAGATGTCCCTGGGCTCATAAACCAACTGAGCTTCAGTCACTCCCTCCCACCTCTCTGCTACTGTCACTATTACACACCTTCCTGGATCAGCTTTGACTTAGCCCATTCTCATGTTTCTTCACCACAAGTTAAGAGCTTAAGGACAAGTGGAGTTCTTTGACACCTTTCCCCAAGGCTCTGACACAAACCTCATTCATGACAGCATGGTGAAGCTTGATGACAGGCTGGCTCGGGTAGGCTGTGTGGAGTTGAGCAGATCCCATGGGGCCACCTGCTGCTGCCCCACAGCCCTTAGCTCGTGCTTCTGGGACCAGCCTGTCTCTGTCTGCCCTTTGTCTCTCAAGTGAGCCAGTGCCTTTCAGGAACTCTGCGTAACACAGAAAGGCCTCTTGAGGACATCACTACGAGCCATTAAAGGACAAGGGCACAGAGGGAAAGTTATGATCCTACATTTCCCACGGATGTTCATTTTCATATCAAAGTGTTTCAAACCTTGTTCAGACTTTAAGTCTCAGAAACCTAAGTTTCATTTTCTTGGAGCCAAGAGGGTCCTCTGAATGCACTCAGCTTTCTAGAAAATAAAAAGCTATCTCAAGATTAGTTGGAAGATGTGGCCATTTCCTTCTAATTTATGAGCAACTATTATATATTTCTGTACTAGAAAAGGAGCTTATTTCTATTTATACTCAGAGTGACAAATCAAAACGTCCCTCTGAAGTCATAAAGAAGCAAAGTAGAACCTAACCCATGTCCATTTGTGACTCAACCACACATAGAGAGAAACCTTCTACAGAAGTGTGAGGAACCACACAGTACACAACCCCAGGATCTCAGAAGTACAGGAAGACGATGAGGCAAAGCACGGTCATCTTCGGGATAGTCATGAGATCTAGAATGGACAGCTGGGGCTAGAAGACGCCCAACAATTGATTGGCCAGTCCGCTCTTCTCCCTCTACCTTTACAGGAAGCCCAGAGACGGATGGGAATTGCTTAAGGTTATGGGGATAATTAAGTCGGATCCAAGGCCACAATCTAACTCTCTTGGCTTTCCAAGACGGGCACACTGTCTGCCGCACCTGCCCGTCTCTGCACTGTGCCATAACTACTCCAGTCAGGGCTCCATCTCCACCTGCAGGGAGGAGCAGGCACCAAGCGGTGGAAGGAGAGAGTCATGGTGAGGCATAATAAGACTTTTTCTGTTCACTGCAGGAATGCACAAAAAAATCAGCCCCACATTAGAAGGAATGCTTACATTTATCTTTATTAAAATGCTTTGAAGAACCCCGAAGTACCATGTAAATATTAGATTATCAATATAATCTATAACAGTATAAAGTCTGTCTGGCATATTAACTCAACAGTACAAACTTTATTCTGTTTTCACAGCTAATTTTTTTTTTTTTTTGAGACAGGGTCTCACTATGCAGTTTGGGCTGGACTTGTGCTCACTTGTGTACCCTCTAGGCTGGTCTTGAACTCAAAGCCATCCTCCTGTCTCAACCTCCCCAGTGCTGGGATTACAGGCATATACCACTGCACCCGATTCTGGGGGCAGCATGGCACACCCAGGGATACAGGGCCTCACAAATAATTAACATTTATATTCAGAATCCAAATTCAGGCAGAATGAAAGCACCTGAGTGGGTTCCTAATTTGCCTTACTGGAAGGCATTTCTGTGGCAAAAAAAAAGGGGGGGAATATTAACGGAGACACAGTTCTGCCCAAGGAGCAATTGATTGTGTCAAAGGGGAATCCTGAGAGATGTATGTCATCTAGGTCTGTGGTAAGGAAAGGAAGGAGAGTCACACATAGCATGAGTCAGCATAGGTTAAATTGTACCACAATCCGAAATCTCTGAGATGGTCATGATTAAATATTTGTCTCTCGTCCAGGCAAAGTCCGCTACAGGGTGTCTTAGTCCCATGCACTTGTAGTCACATCTTGTGGCTGTGCAGCCACAGTCTCTGGAACACATGACTTCCAAAACTACTGCATCGGAGGAAGTCGCGTGTGACAAAAGAACACGCTAGCCCTTGACTGCATCAGTAGAGGAGTATACCAAATCCCCTATCGATCACTTCCTGTTCATAGCTCAATCACTTCCTGTTCATAGCTCGTTGGCCACAGTAAATCAGATGTCTTCCATCTAACCTGGAAGGAGAACCAGGAAATGAAGAGACAGGAAGGAAGGCATGGCACAAGGGAGCAGATAGCTATTTAGTGAGCACTTTCCACCTTGCTATGTTCTCTAGATTTCAAAAAAAAAAAAGTCCCAATTGTCTCAAAAGAAGTCTTAGGAGCCGGGGAGATGGCTCAGTGGAATAAGTGCTTCCCCGTCAAGCACAAAGGCCTGAGTTCAATCCCCGGTTCCGCAAAAAAAAAAAAAAAAAAGTCTTAATAAGCCTTCAAAAAAGGAAGACTGAAAAAAAAAAAGAAGACTGAAATGTAAAAATACATTAAAGTCATAATCTCTTTAGTTATTAAATTGGGGGTCTTGCTGTCTTCCTTATTTTTCATACTTCCTTAGCATAGCGCTCTTTCATAAACATAGTTTAGAATCCAAGAAAATAATAGTTATTTTTTGGAACTGTGAAACCAGTACAGACCACAATCATGACACCGATAAGGAAAATGGTTCAAGAAGAAAAACAAATTCATTTAGAAATGTGCTTCTGGAGCCGGCCAGATACCTTTGCGAACTAAAGCACCTGCTTCGGCAGAGAGCGGCGGCCAGGGTCCGATCGCAGGCTGTGCCAGGCCGGCCCTGCCCCCGGGGCGCGCTGAGAAAAGACTGGGCGCGCGGTGGCGCGCACCTGTAATCCCAGCGCTTGGGAGCTGAAAACAGGAGAATCACTACGAGTCTGCTCCACGTAGTGAGACCCTGTACGCCCTGTAGACCCTGCCCTAAATTCATAAATAATAACAAGATAAATAAAAATGTGCTTCTGAATAGAGGATCATAATTAGCCAAAGAAGAAAAGTAAGAAAGAGACACAAACTTGACAGGATGTTCTGTGCCTAACCAATTTTTAAATTAGGGAAAAAGGCAAAGAGAAGACACAGCCTTCTTAATAACTACCTCTAGAGAAGGGGAATTTAAAAACCAAAAAGGTACCCAAATTAGGGAAGAAAAGAACTGCAGCAAAGAGAAAGGGTCACCGCTAGAAAGGGATTTGCTGGCTGGAAATGCAGCCATCACTCCCTGCTGCAGATTTCTCCAGCCTACATGTCCCCCTTTCCTCCCAGCTGTGGCCATCCCTCCGCTCTGTGAGTTCCCAGAGCCACTTGCAGTCTTGGTCACACCAGTTTGAGTAAGGCAGCAAGACTGGTTTTCACATATGCTTTGTGGAAACTCTCATGTCTCTATATAATCCTGATCCTTTGTCTGCTGCTTTCCCATCTCAAAATAGTTTCCAGATACAAAGGTGATCATTTCAAAGCACAGCACCTGGGACCTGAATGTCTTCCCATTCAACACTGAGTAAAGGTCTCACAGCGCCTGTGCCAAGCTCTCCTCCTTTGGATCTGTTTTCCTCTCCCTCTTCACCTCACCAACCCACTTCCTAGAGGGGCCAGGGAAATGGTTCAGTAGAATAAGTGCTTCCCTGGCAAGTGCAAGGGCCTGAGTTCATTCCCCAGTTCTGCAAAAAAAAGAAAAAATAACAACCCACTTCCTACCACCTGCCTCCCTGAGCTCAGCCTCATGACCTGCTTCCATGAACTTGTCCTCCGTATGCTTTGCTCAGCCTGAAATGTTCCCTCTTCCTCTGGGCTGGATAGCATAAGACTGGCAGCTCTGTCTCACACCCTGGCAGTGTTCCTTTGGGTTGTGATTGTCTACTCGTTAGTGGATCCTTGCTGAAGCCTCCTTGTCAGCTTTTAGGAAAGCAAAGTTTACTTAATGCAAAGTAAGCATGAAAACAGTTCAGAGTATCCCAGTGTTTCTCAATCTTTGTGATTCCTTTGCTATTTACAAGTGAGAATCATGGTAGGAAAAATTATTTCTTCACTTTTCTCCTCTTCGCTAAAGAGCCAATGTCACAAGTAGTCAGATATATTGATCTAGAACTCAAGAAATAGTAAGTTTGAATTTTATTTTCCACTCATATAAATTCTCTGTGTGGCTTTAGGGTACAACTATCCCTCTAAAACTGTTTCCTCTTTCATAAAATTAAGACTTTCTGACCTAACGTTTTAGGTGATATCCAAAGTGCATCTTTCTTTAACATAGAATTCCAGGAACTTCAGTACGCTGAAACAAAGCAAAAAAAACCCTAAAACTTAATTTAAAAGAACACAGGAAAAGAAAAGAGCCCACACCAAGGAAAAGAGGAGGCTTTGTGGTAAATTCTGCATCTTATTTCCGCAATTTGGTAGCCTTGTAACCTTGGTCTGATTGCTTAATTTCTCTAGACCTTGACTTCCTCTTCTGTACAATGTGATAAGAACACATACCTCAAGGGTCTGATGACAGGATTAAATAACATCATGGATTAGTAATATGGTAAGCAACTATTCTAAGTCCCTTCCTCTCCCTAACTGTCACAGAACTGAAAATTATTACTAAATAGGATGTGAGTTGAGACAAAGGTTCAATTTTCTCTCCATCTGATGATTCATGCATGCCTTATTTTTATGAAGGAGTTTATACCACATGAAAAGATACACATCTGCCCCTAGTATCCGCAGGGTATTAGTTGCAGGACCCCACCAACCCCTGCAGATACCAACATCCATGGATTCTATGTAAGTTCTTTATAGACAGTTTAGGATTCGCATAGATCCAATACACATCTTCCTTTACAATTGGAAAAACTCTCTAAATGACTTATAATACTTATTATAACATAAATGGTATGTAAGTAGGTATTATAGTATCTTAGTTAGGGAGTATTAGAAATAAAAATAGTCAGTACATGTTCAATAAGATACATTTCTTTTCCAAGTGTTTTCGATCTGTGGTTGGTTGAATCTGGTTGGTTGAATTTGGGGTGCAGGATCAATGGATATACTTGGTCAAATTTTCTCCAGAAAATTCACAGGGGAATATTGTACTTTTCTCTATAGTCAAATCATTCCTGTTATAACTACCTGTAAGTAACAATTTTAAAGTTGCTGCCAAAGGTGTTTCCCATCTTCCTGGTACAATCACAGCCAGGCTCCACCACTAACCATGTACTCAGTTGCATAAGTCACCTTGACCCTGATTTCTGTGTATCACAGAATAAACTGAAATTTTGCTGAAAGAAAAGACGAGAAGGAGGGGAGCTCTTTCAAGCATTTTTTCATGTTCATTTCATTTTTATAAGGATCCTAAAATCATTAAATAATGGGGTGTTTAAAATAAGGAAAACCTCAAAGATGTTCCATTCCACTCTGTCATTTGGCACTGTAAAGAGATTAGACTAAGAATCAGAAACCTGAGGTCAAGTACTGGCACTGACAGGTTTTGTTACCATAGATTGATCCCTTTACCTCTTCCAAGATGGCTTCCTCTCCTATTGGGATCTGACAAGGATCTCAACGGAGAGTTTTCTGTGCCCTCTAAAGCAATTTTCATTTGAAAACTATCAAGATTCCTGGTGTCCACGGCATCTCAACTTATAGACACATTCACTCATCCACACACACGTGGCACTTTATCTGCCACACTTAATTTTGTGGGTCATAAAAGAAAAATGCTGAGGCCTAGCAAAACCTGTGACACAGAATAGGTATACAATGCTATTTTTCTGAGTTACTTAGATGACATGAGTCAAGAAAAGTTTTCCGAGTCCACTTCAGATGGCTGAGAGGTATGGCATAAAGCCACTCAGAATTCCTATCACAGAACAGCCCCCCCAACACACACACACACACATACACACACACACACACATATACACACACACACGCACACCCCACAGGACCCAGTATATCCCTCTGTCACTTCCCTAGTAGAGATGGTCTGTCCAGTCTTAATTCCCAATCACAGAGAAGTAGCAACCAAAAAATAATATTAATAAAAGTCAGGCCCACTTCTTTTCATCTACCTGTTCCCCGCCCACTTTCCAAGTGGTTTTAAAGTAAAGTAATGATTTGGGTGATACACTGAGATGGCTGTTTCTCAACCAAATTCTCCTTGAGAAATTCAACGATCACGTCTGGGAAATTCAATATAGCACAGGGAGTAAAGATGTGGACAGCCTGGGTGTTGCCACAGCTGGTAGAACCAAGGGTGTTTTCCTAGATTAACAAAGAAGTTCTATACACTACTACCAGAAGCCAAGTATCTTCAGGATTTCAGTGCTGACCTTCACTTAAGATTTTCTTCCCTGTTGAAGTCGTAAAACGTATGTTTGCATAAGAACTCTCTTTTCTTCAGGGAACTAAGGCATTCCGGCAATGACTGGACAGGTTTCCAAGTGACTGAAGCCATCATTAGTGTTGTTATTATTTTTGTTTAGCTGCATCTCCATAGCAGCCCACATTCACAATGTGCTCTGCAATTGTGTCTTAGTAATAATGGTTCTCACAAGATGCCCAGAGGCAGAGGGGGTGACCAGGGATAGCATTTCTGTGTGGCCCAGAGGGGAACAACATCAGTAGAAATATGAAGGACTCCTTGACTGTCATCTGTGTTCACACAGGCTCTTTCCTGAGACACCAACTTTCTGCCCCAATCTGGTCCTGCGTTGACACTGCCTGAGTCCAGGGAGCCACTTATTCTGGGACTCTTGTTTACACCAGAAAGAGCTAGCCTGGGTTGCAGAATCAGAACCAGAGATCCTGTGAATGGACTGGACCTCAATGATCCTCTACCCAATCCTATTATACTTACAGCTAAGCAGAACCAAGGAGAATGCTTTATCTGATTCCGTGCTTTGGGGCTTTTTTATACCACACTTCAGGGCCTTGCTTTTCTCACTTTGCCTATGTTTCCCTTCCCTTTCCATTCATTTCTTCAATCTAAAATTTGTGCGGCCGAAACTCCAACTAGGGAACATGAAACAGATTTGCTAAGAGTCTGATGGTCGCCACCTGATCTGGACTGGCCTCAAGACAACTGAAAAGGCAAGGCTGAGCAGTGTCACATGTAAGATTCATGCTTTCCTTTCCCACAGCCACCATTTCCTAACTCAGCTGCTGGCGCTGGCAGGTACTTAGGCTGTGCCTGACTGGACATCCATCCTCACCCATCTTGGCTTTCCCCAGGGAATGCCAGAGCTGTCTCTAGGCTCTGGTGGAGGGCTACTTACTTCACTGCAATGTGGCTAGGGCCAGGGGTTCTCCTAAAGTTCTGTCGCCTGTGTCGCAAATGTGTTGATTCTATTCAGAAGAGTAGCACGAGTTTTCTCCCCTCTATCCTAATCTAATCACATTGTCACTCTACACTCAGAAAAATCCATGCCATAATAAAGCAAGTATCCCCCTTTAGAAAATAAGTGGTTCCTTTTCCTCAGATTCTGCCCCATAGCTGTCAGAAACTGCCAATTCTTCTGCCAACTCACACTCAGCCCTGCGGTACAATAAACAAATTAAGCCAAAATACAAAGTACAGCTACCGCTTCTCTCCAACCCCGGTCCTCTGTAACCCTGATTCGGGGATTTCTTCTGTCCTCCGACATCATTTATTTTTAGAAATTTGATAAGCTTCCTGCTGTTCTTCCCTTATTTTAAGACTACATGTTTATAATCATATGGAGCAAGCAATAAATAGATGAACTAAGTCAATAACTCCTGGAATCTTTGCAAACAGCAATATTGTCAAGTATACAATCTGTCATTGTTCTGGCTCCTATCAAATTGAATAAACACATAAAATAAAAAATATTTCCTGTAAGTTCCCAGTGACACAACTGTGGCCACACCTACTGAGAGAGACATAAAAGGCAGAGAAGCCTGACTCAGTCTTCAGTGTCAAAGCAGTGAACGAGTCATTTCATTGGCACTTGAGTCGGCAAAGGTATTGTCCCTATCACATCTATGGCTTTTAAAGTTTTTTTTTCTCCCTGACTGTCTTCAAACTATCTTCTGTAAAGCTTTGGCCTCTTCCTTTTTTTCTTTTCCTGTCCTTTCATGACTTGGTAGATGAGCTAGAATTACACACCAGGCAGATTTCAGAAGATGACTGTCTTATTTTACTGATGGGGAACCGAAGAGTAGACAGAGAACTGGATTCAACCAAGGGCCATGTCTTCCCCTGGGAAGAACCCTCTACCACCAAAGACTATTAGGAGAGAACTGAATATTTCCAGCTCTGTTTCTTTCTTACCTCTGTATAAGGTGACTATCTCTTTCTTATGGCTTTGTTTTTCTTAAAGGTAGGCAAGCATTGGTTGGATGTCTACAATGTGTGATGCACTGAGTTGAGCCCACAAGGAATCCCAAGACAAATAAAACATTCCCAGAGAAGTTTACAATCTTGGAGAGTAGGTGGATGCATAGGAAGTACAGCAAGAGAGTGAGAAGGACAAGGGGGACAGTGCTGAGTGTGGGCTAAGTCAGTCAGAACAGTCTCTCCAGAAGTCCAAGGCAGAGGTGGACACCCTCCCTAGCATCTGTGGCTTAGCTGACAGCCACTGGTCTCTTCCTGTTACAGAAGTCAAGATGGCCAAAGTTCCGAACCTGTTTGAAGACCCGAAGAATTGTGAAAGGTAAGAAGTAGATTCTATCTCTTGCGATTTAATGAGGGGTTCAAAGCTTATTAGAACCTAGCTAGGAGTTGCAACAGGCAGCACAGGATTAGGCTGGCAGAGTCTGGGGCAGCTTCATATGAAACCAAGGAGAAGGAAGGCAGTATGTTATATGGAGGTGCGCTTTGTAGAATAATTATTTTTGAGATCTGCTGGTCCTATACGAATTTCAACCTTGACTTAGGTGCAGCCTCAATTGAGTCCACAAGCCCAGATACAGTCATGGGTTTGGTTTTTTGTTTTTTTTTTTTTTTAATTTCACCGTATTTGTTGTATTACATGGTATTGTCTTACAACCAGCTAGTCATATTACCAGATATATACACTTAAAATTGGAAGAAGAAAAAAACTGGAGCAATGTATAAGA
>NDGN011555849.1:0-21100 GCA_002564285.1 Tympanoctomys barrerae | reverse complement strand
TGGACTATATTGGAATATTTTGCTGAATTCACACACCTACAATATTTAAATTACAATGGAATGTCCTTCTCTGACAAAATTAAACAAAAAATCGGGGTACAAATAAACAACCATTTTGTATCTGTATATTCAAAATAGGATAGATATATAGCTACTTTCTCTTAATTCAGTGAATAGAAAGATTTGTTCTAACAGTGTTTGTGGACAGGATATCATGTCTGCATTTCTACAATGAATAATTACTAAGACAACAATATGCAATGTATTAATTATTGAAACTGTCCTACTAATCGGTTTTGCAACTGTCTCATTGTTATTTGTTTCTCAATAAAAATATTAAAAAATAAAATAAAATGAATGAATATAAATTCTTACACATAAAAGATAACTCAGAAATGATCTAGCTCAATATTTGTACTGCTAAACTTCAGACAGGATACAAAAAATAGATAGTGTAGTGAAATAGCTTCATTATAACCTGAATCCATCATTCATTTCTCTATGTCCGGTGTTCCTCAGAAAGATCAATTTAGTCTCCCTTAGCCTTATTGTCCTCATCTATAAAACAGGTGTATGTTTTCGGGGAGCACTGAGGCAAGCAAATGTAATATCACGAAGCTAACCAAGTGCTATATACACATTAATTATTAAACATAAACTATTGGAAGCAGTAGCATGATTTGGCCTCATTCTCTGATTTAGCCTGAAGAGAAAAAAAAGGCTCTAAATCCATCAATGAACATAAAGCAATAACTGTAAGCGTTGCTTTCTATATCAGTGTATTAAAATATTTAATCAATTAATGTTCACTGCTTGATTCCTCTTTTGTGAAAGAACTTTACCTGCCTGCAACATGGAAGTCACATGTGGCCATGTGACTAGCTTTGCCCTGTGAATTATGAATGTGAAATGTGAAAGGTTCTGTTGTTTACACTTTTCTTTAGGAAGCTTTAAGAGAAATTGTGTAATTTTTCCTTTTCTTTATTTTATTAATAAGCCTAGTACTACCGAGTAGGGGTTGAACTTTGTGGGTTAAAACTATATAATGTGCAGTGTAAAAGTTTAGCAAACTCATGATGACAGTATAGTAGCTAAGAAAAATAACTGTTCTTCCAAGCTTTTGAAATCTGGGGAAATTCTGAATATAAAATAATGTAGTAAATCTAACAAATACAATAAATTACATGGTTTTGTGAATTGTTATGTGAGTCATTTTCCTCCAGAGAAAAACAACTTTAGATGGATAGGTAGATAGATAGATAGATAGATAGATAGATAGATACATAGATAGGCATATCCACAGACAGACAGACAGATAGATATAGATAGAGAGAGAAAGAATAGATAGATATAATAGACATATTTAATTTTACATATATGTAAAGAGAGAAGTTCACTGTAAGAAGTTGGATCACATATAAATGAAGACTAAAAAGTTCAGACTAACAAAAGCTAGTGTAGAAGTTGTACTTCAAATCTGAAGGTCCAGGAAGGAGGAGAGTCAACTATACAGAGCTGAGTCTAAACACTGGTGTCTAAGCTAAAAGATAGAGAAAGTATTTTCAGCCTTTTATTCTTACTTCCACAGAGTGCATAAATGAACCACATGAATGAGGACATTCTGGCTTCTTCAGGCTACAGATTCAAATCTTTACAAACACCCTATGAGAAACATCCTGAAGCCATGCTTAACCAAATATCTGGGCACTATGTGGCTTTGTCAACTTGATGTCTGAAGCGAATCATCACAATTGCCTTCCTGCTTCTTTCTAAGACACCACTGTCTACAAAATCTGCCAAATAAATGTTTCAATGTTCTGAATTTTATGTGGAAATTCTGTTTGTAAAGCGCTGATCTCCTGGGTCAAGAGAATACATGAATGAGTAATTTTTTTTTTCAGTTTCCATCCCAGATGTTTGGCAACACACAGACAGAATAAAATACAAGCAATCTTGAAATGAAATTAAAAGAACTGTAGACTTATCAGGGAAAATGATTTATAAATGAAGCAGGAAATATCTTCCCAAGGGTACTCTTTTACTTATTTATGAAGAACCCTCTAACTTATCATTTGGTCAGAGGAAAGAGTCAATTAGTGTTAGCTACATAAAAATATTAGTCTCATAACTACCAATAGAACACATGCTATGATTGAGGCTTTTACAACATTAAATATTATTTAATTTTTAAAATGCTGACTATATTATCAATGAAGTTGAATCAAACATAAAGCTAAAAACACATTTAAATAAAAACATTAGACTATTTCTTCAAGCAAGATCATATCATTAAGAACAAATAGGAAGTTCTTCACAATTTTCCAATGAACTATACTTTTCTACAATTATATTTTAAAGATCATCTTTTCTTGGGCTGGCCTGATAGCTCAACAGCCTAAAATGCCTGCTTAAGCAGAGTGCGGCAGCCAGGGTTTTATCCCCTGGGAGCCATGCAGGTCCGGCCTACGGGCATACTAAAACTGCGATTAAGACTGAGCATGTTGGCGTGTGCCTATAATCCTAGCACTAAGGAGGCTGAAAACAGGAGGATTACTGTGAGTTCAGTCTCAGTAGTGAGATCCTGTAGATACAGTAGACCCTGAAGAACCTGTCGGAAATACAGAAAAAAAGAAAGAAAAAGAAAAAGATTATATTTTCTTTACTTGGTAATGCACCTGTGAGAACAAGGAAGGGCTGAACATGGGAAGATGTGATGGACACTTCCAGTACTACATGGAACTTCTATGAAGTATTTTAAAGTCTGAATTGATGACATTAAATACACACTATAAATATTTTTGTATTAATTGAATGTTTAACAGTATTAATACTTAATACTGTTTTAAAACAGTATCTTAAAAGAAGAAATCCAGTAAATGAAAAGCTAAAGTTACCAGCTGATTTTTAACATGAAAAATCTGAATGACAACACAGTGGAGCTGTTTCAGAGGAGCAAGGAGCAAAGAGCCAACACTAGATAGTTGAGGAAAAGAATTGAAAGTGTTAAAATGAGGTCTTAGTGTGTTAACAGCTTTCTCAAGAAGATGTGATAATAAGTAAAAGGTGATGTTGACTAGAAAGGAATTTTTATTTTATAGTATAGGCTGCACTTCCCAAGGGCTTTTTCATCATTTTCTCATAAGTTGCAAATCATGAATGAATTAATTCACCAATGAAGTTAGAGTTCCCATGGTCCAATCACCTTTTGGAAAGTCTACCTCTGACTGCCTAAGCCTTTTAGGGGAAGTATTAGATGCAAACTATGGCACTGCTGATTGTTGGGCTTGGATATGGTATGGAAAGCATGCATGGCAAAAGAGGCACACAGGAGTAGCTGCAGTTCTGACTTGAATACATGATGATTTCAATGTTATTTTTTACTATTAAGGTTGAAGGAATATTAGTAGATTACAGAACTATCTCAAATGAATAATACGACAGTTCTAAAAGTCTCCCAGAAGAGCAGATCCAAACCAGTACTTTGAGGGTGCTTCCTATCCAAGACATGGAGAAAGGAACAGGCCAGGAGACCTGGATTCCCTCTCTGATTGCACCACTGCAATTACAGTGATTTGTGTATTGTTTGTTTATTTCATTGCCTTTTTTAGACTAAATAAATCTCAGCTTGTAATATTTATATAACAAATTACATATGAGGACATCTTCAAATATCCTAGCTTCTAGAAAGTTCTGGAAATTTGTGGTTTATAAGTTTGCACATGATTATGAGATAATGGTAAAAAAAATTAATCATGTGAGTTACATATAAGTTCTTAGAATTGTATAGTTTGGTTGTTCATTTTATCATTGAACAAAATTTATTGTGTATGGTTTCAAGCCCTTAGGATATATAGATGAAGAGAAAAAAAAAATCTGCACTATTAGGAGGTTTAAATTTTTTCATAGGAAAATGTTATGGTTAGTAAACATAATAAACAAACATGATATGCTTGAAAGTGATAAGTAGCAAGAAAAGATTAAAAGAAGTTTAAAATGGAGTGGCAAATTGGACATAAGGCAAAAATATAGGGTTTTATTGTAATCAAATTATTATTTTTAAGAATGAGCCTCTTTAAGAAAGAGGGGTATGGTGGTTTGTGTCTACTTGTCTCCACAAAGCCTCATGCAGTTATGAGGTAGACTTATAGACTTTGTGATTAATTCATGATTCAGTGCTGGGATTATGGGAGTAAGTGCTGGTGGGATTATGAGTGTAAATACTGCTAGGATTATGGGTGTGAGTGCTACACCTGACCTGGTGCAGAGGGACTGGATGCAACATAAGGGAGACAGACTTGCTCTTGCAGCCATTGTTGCTGCTGCTACTCCCTTTTACTCTCTTCCCTCTTTCCTACCACCATGAAAGGCTGCTCTGTGCCGCCATGTGTCAGTCTGCCTTGGAGCCAACTGAGTATGGAATAAAACCTTTACTAACTAAAATAAACCTCTACTAACTAAAACCTCTACTAAATAAACCTTTCCTTCCTTTATTTTCAGTGTCAGGTATCTGACCCAGCAACAAGAGAAGAGTAACTGCGACACAGGGCATTTTTACAAGCTATCCCTTTCCCCTAGTATATCCAGTGATTAAATCATTTCTTGCTCAGCTGGTATAAAGCACCTAATGTAGAAGAGTTGGTGACATAGGGGCAGAATTTCAATATGTTGAGTGTAAGAGATAGAGAGAAAGTGAGAAAGTCAGAAAAATAAACAGATGCCAAGTCATTGGCTTCTCCTGAGTAAGATAAGGGAACACTGGAGTAACTTAAATGGGCAAAAGACAAGACCTAACCTGGCTTTTATAAAAGATCACTGCAGCTATTGTGTTGAAAAGATTAGTCAGGTGATGGGCAGGAGAGAAAGGCAAAGATCTGAGCAGAAGGCAACGAGAGTTAAGGCAAGAGGTAAAGTTGAGGTATATTGTGATTCTATCCTGAAAGCAAAATAATTTGCTGACAGGTGTAGCAGAGAAAATATGGGATTCAGAATAATAATAAATTTTTTGCCTGGGCAACTGGAAAACTATGGTCACCATGAAGTAGGATGGGAAGATTGTGGAGAAAGCAGACAAGTAGTCTGCTTCCTCTCAGACAGCAAGGATCTGTTTATTGGGAGATATTTTTTCCATACTGGGGGAGAAGACAATTAGTTTCTCTTAGTTTGCATTTTCAGTATAGAACAGTTACACTCCTCAGCACCAGCATCACTGCCCCAGCTCCACCTCAGATTGTCAAGCATTGGAAGCTCAAAAGAAGCTGCTGATCCAGATCTTTCAAGTGCACAGCAGACTCTAAAGTCACTCTCCGATTCTCCTACAGGAATCTAATGTTTCAACTTCTCTTCACCCTCTGATTCATAAGAGCTTTGAAGCAAAGGGAAGGTGGGAGAATGAAAAAAATTCAAGATATAGTACAGGTTTAAATTCCCTATGATGATTGCAATCATTATGTATATCTAAAATATGCCAACATGCTAAATTATTTTGTTTTAAAAGAAGAATCAAATTCTACCACCAATCTAGCTGTAGTGGAAGCCAAGGTGGTGTTGTTCATGACATACAGCTTCTGTAAATATCAATGAAGTGTGCAGCCTGGCTCCTGGCAGGACTGCTCAGGAACCTCTGTGCTAGGTAACTGAAGTTGGAGATGATGGTGATGGGCTCAGAGGTGGCAGCATGGATCCTGGCTCATTCTCCCTATCTGTGACATCTCACCCCACCAGTATGAAATGACCCAGAGCAGCATCTTTTTGCAGCACATATTATGTGATTAATGATGCTTTAAATTTATAAATACTAATATTTTATTAATAAAAGTAATGAGAAAGTATTGAAAACATGACAGATGAAATAGAAATGAATAAAAGTATCTCTTATTTCAGAAGTTTAAAGTACTTGGTTCTCATTAAATGTTGTTTTTGGTGATAAAATCTAACTCAGATTAAAATATTGCTTTGCAATATCTATCAATACGTCAAAGGCCAAATTTATAGTACTTGCATCCTATATAACAAATTTAACAAATATTATTCTGTCACCTTTCAGTGAAGAGTAATCTTTCAGTGTGTCACAATGCAATCATAACTAATCTAAAGAATAGGCCTAGACCAGGTTTCTGTTATTCCATCAATAGATTTAGGTTATTGTTGATGAGATTAATTCCACATATTTAAGTCCACAATGATTGACAGGCTTATCGGATGAAAGTGCTTACAGATCATTCAAGAACATTGACCGTAGATAGAGTCATATGAATATTTTGCTATATTTCCTCTGAGTTATTCTATCTGATAGGCTTGAAAACCTGTAAGTAAAAATGGCAAATCTCCCCGAAGCATTCAATTTAAGCTGTGAGTTAACTTTATAGAGGTTTTTTTCTGCCTATATGAGTCCTTCAAGTGGTAACACAGGAAAATATAAAGTAACATCCTGTTTTATTTTATTAGTGCAGTTTACAAGAATTTTGCAGATACACAAGCTTCAAAGATCATAAACACCAAGGTCTTGAAGACTTTGCCTTCCTATAAAGTGCTTTTTGATAAGCGGTCCTGCCTTCCAACCTATAAATACGCTGCTACCCTTGAGGGAGCAAAGATTTATCTCTTCTCGATTTACAAGTAAATCCATTGTTAACCCATCTCACCTCTTCACCAGTAAAGGGCTGATTTATGATTGATGGTCAATGGGTTCACTGGAGCCAGCTGCTAGTGAGGTTAAAAAGACAAAGTATAAGAAAACCTAGTGGATTGTGTGTAATTTAATGAAGTCAGCTGTATTACACTGAGTAGTGTCCATCTTAAAGAAACAATTGACTATTGCATATTACACAGCTGTGATGGGAAAAAGAATACAACTTAGTAAATATGCTTCTGGTAGGAAATTATATAGGACACATGGAAATTAGGGATGTGTCATTGCTATCTGTCAGGTAATCCTGCAAAATTGCTTTTTGTAAAAGGTTATTTGTCTATTTTGGTTTTTACATCTTTCTATGTCATGGCCAACAGAACTATATTAAGTATTAACCATATTAGAGAATAATAAACCAAAATAAAATGAAAAGCACATTTCTATTATCTGAACATCAGTATTTCCCTAAATTCATGTGCTGAAACCTGAGCCTCAGTATGATCAACGCAGGGGGTGAGGCATTTGAGGAGTACTCAGGTCATGAGGGCAACTGTTCATGAGTGCAATGAGTGTTTCAGGAAGGAACGACTCATTTGTGCTTTTCCACCTCATGAAGAGACAGGTAGAAGAAGGCGCTGTCTGAGAGCCAGGGAATGGTGGAGACTCACAAGACCATAAATCTATCCGCATTAGGTGTTGGTCTTTCAAGCTTCTAGATACTGAGAAGTAAAATCTGTTGACTGTATTTTACCCAGTTTATAGGAGTGGAGATTTCTAAGACACACATTATATATTTATTAAGGAGGAATGTTTTAATCAGTTCCTGGAATAAATGTTGAGGGCCGGCCAAATAGGTCAGTGGATTAAAGTGCTTGAAAGCAGGCACAGGAGCTGGGGGTTCCATCCTCGGGCCTGCCATGCCGGCCCCACTCTACTTGTCAATGGAAAATTTTTAATTTTAAATGCTTTTTATTATTCATATATATTTGCAGACCATAATGGTTATATTCATTGTGGGGAGCTGTACATGTAAATAATCCATCTAAACCCTGTTTATATCCCTCCTTCTCTTTTTCTCTCTCCCTCCATCTCTTGATGTGAATAGAATTGCAACGTATCAAGCTGGGGAAGTCCATTAAATCTTCATTGACTCCTCCTTAAAGTACACTTTCCCTCAAGTGCCCAGCTTAAGAGCAGTTGAATTTCTTAAAATATGTTTGTAGAGTGTAAACCTTCTAAAAGATCCTTCATTATGTCTCTCAGTCGACAAAGAAACAAACAAAAACCATAAGAGCTTTTTATGTGACAGTGTATATTATGGCCCAAACATCTTACAATGGGCGACCTCAGTGAAACAGTGTACTTTCTTTCCAGTGTTATGTAGTAAAAGCACACTTGAGAAGACAAATGCTGCTTGTTCTGTCCTCTTCTTGGAGTGTTGTAAAGCACGTTAACATTTCAAATGCTCTGAACAGTTTTACAGTCAAGAATTCTGTTTAACACCATCATGCTCTTTTGCTATTGTTTGAGTTGGCAGAAACTTCGCTCACATTCAATATGATAATGTGAGTCTATTCTAATTGTTGCCAAAATATAGAAACTAAGATGCAGAAAGGTATCTAATGTGATGATGACCTTTAAGAATGGGTCAAATCCTGAAGTACAGCTGTAGTCTGTGCCCAACCAATTCATTCAATTCTGAGAGTTGATGCTAAAGGTTTTCTAAAATGTTGAGCTAAACATAGAATGAAAGGCAAAACAGAGGATAAAACATTGCTTTGTATTTTAAGAAAACTTATTTGCTTCAATATTTCACTTCTTTTTACTGTGAAATAGTTTGAAAGCCAGATACAGCAATACATTGCTGTAATAGCAATACTGGAGAAGCTAAGACAGGAGGATGGTGACTTCCATCCTGCCTGGACAGTTTAACAAAATCCTAACTTAAAAAAATAACAAAAAAAACATCTAAAAATAGGATATGGGGTGATGTATCTCAGTTCAAAGGCCTTGGGTTCAAACCCTAGTACTGCACAAAATTTTTTTAAATATATTTCAGTTAACTTCCTTCATCCAGCTAAAAGGTACTCTCAGTGAATTATCCCCACTCCTAAATCTTTTTTCTTTAAAATTGATAAGATTAAATTATGCTTTCTTCCATAAATTGGATAGTGCCACCATAAAAATTATCACAAATTGAGTGACTTCAGCAACAGAAATTAAGTTTTGGAACGAGTTTTAGAATCTAGCATTCTATAGCAATGAAAGTTTGTTAAAGGTGAGGACTCCTACTGGACAGGCATCTTCTATTCACAGGTCCTCTTCCTTCGTCTATGTGGAGAGATATTTTCTCATGAGAATCCCAGTTTAAATATTTTAGAGCCCAATTCTTATGACCTCACTTGAGTTTAATTGCCTGCCAAAGAGATTATCCCTACATACACTCAAATGCTGAAGTACTGAGGCAGCATTCCAACATATACATTGTGAAGTCACACAGTTCACACTAATAACATGTGCTATTTTGTCCCATATATATATATATTTTTTTTTTTCAGGGAAAGTTGTTATCGCCTATCTCCTCTCCTATTCATCCACAGATTGTGCATTTCTTTCTGACCTAGATCTTTCTATAAATATTCACTAAACTGGGAACGTTTGGAGAAAAGATCCCAAGGCAGTTTCAAGGATTGATTTTGACTACCTTGAATTTCTATAGACATTCTTTTCCTGCACAAAACAGCCTCTCTGTTGAAGGCCAGATTTGGAATCTTTCTGCAAGGTATTACTAGCTGCCCTTTGGCTACATCTACCAAGCACCTGTGACAACATATTCACTGTCCTTCCACAGTAATTAGATCATCAATTGTGGATTTATATATTGTGCTCTGGGCAGCAGCTCATCTACAAGATGAGACTTGATGTGTATGCCAGCTCTCCTGGTAGTGTCAATATGTTCAACCTTGAAAACAGTGTTTCATGCACTGCCAGAGAAAGAAGTGTTGTTGTGTAACTTCTCCTACCCTTTGAATATTCCACTGATTGGCCCAGGCCTAAACACATATCTACTCAAAGAAAATCATGTTCACTTCCAATTAAATTGCAAGAAGAAATATGTGCAATTAAAAAATCAAGTTGTTGTATTTGACTATTTTCATGGTAATTTTTCACTGTGTATTATTATTGCATAATAAAAATCATTATCACATATATAGTGCATTTTGTCATCATTCCTCATAATAATTTTGCAAAGTGGGGTACAGATAGTAGTACTAGTAGTTCTATGGCTTGGTTAGGATCACATAGCTATTAAGAATTTGAGCCAAACTTAAACCTAGTTGTTTTCAATCCTAAATATTTATTCACTCATTCAACACTGATTACATGCTAGGCTCTGGTAATACATGAGTGCAAAGAATGATACACTGTTTCTCTTTGACAAGAGTCATGTGATAGGGACATAGAGACATTAGTACAATAATTAAAAATAGACTGTACAATTGAAGCCCTGAGAATAAGTGTTTGCAGAAGCAGAGGGTCTAATGATAAGCAACAATTCTTGTGAGGCATTATAGATATCAAAATCCCATATGCTTTGAATAAAGCAGACTGTTTTCTGTGCAGGAAGTTGACTGGTCACTAAATTAATCTGTTTGTACTACTGAGAAAAGTAGAAATCTTAATTAGTATGCCAATGTCATTTTTTAAACAGTTGCTATAAGAGACATTAAGCAGAAAAAAGATATAAAAAGCAGATGAAAAGACTCCAGTCTTTGCCATAAATATGTATTTTAGACAGAGCACAGAAAGCTTTAGATAGAGCGTGGCTCTAACCCTACCCTCCAGTCCTGCTGGAAGAACAGGCCAGTGCAGGTCCTTGTCTAGGCTCCAATTGGCTGAGAGACTATTTCACAAACACAGATGATGCAGAAGGTAAGGGAGAATTCAGATTTAAAGTTACAGGGAAGCAAGGTGATTAAATCAGAGAAAAATATTCAGGTCCCTGAGGACAGCCAGAGAGCTACACAAATAGAATAAAGAAAATAGAGCATATACCCTACCCCAAATATGTAGTTTCTTTGAAGCAGTAACCAAGATGAGAAGATACTGTTATAAATGAAGATTATTAGAAATGATTCCTTACTCTGTTTGGAAAGAGCCATTACAATGATGAGTATAGTACAAATCCAATTTCAAAATACTAACTTCTTATTATTCTTTTTCTGAACATAAAATTCTAAGGAAGAAGAGCTCATTACATTTAACCAGTGTTCTTTGTAGGCTGTTTTTATGTCTAATATCAAAGTCACAGAATGTGAGTGGTTGTTTGCACTACACTGCTGTCCTTGAAGAACTGAGCTCACACGTAAGCTTTCCTTAAGAAGCTCATTATGAAAACCCGCATAAAAGGACACCCATATTAAACATGTTTATATTCACTGCATTTTGGCTAACACACTTCTAGATTCACCACTTACATAATGTTATGGTTTTGTGCTGAGTTCCTTTATATCTATTTTCTTTAAATGTCAAGAGATATCCTCATTTTTCCTCAGTTACAACAGTGGAGATGTAAATATATGTTTATTTTCTCTACAACCATCATGTTTATAGAATTATCAGTAGTACATATTTTCATCTTTACAGAAAAGTCCTTAATTTATTTTATCTCTTTGCTATTTATCCAGGAACATTTTTATCAGTGTTTTCTAGATACAGTTCTATGATCAATATTTGCAAGGGTTTTTTGGTTATATATTTTACAATCATACACTTTTAACATTTCAAATCATCCATTTCATGTAATGTTAAGTATCTACTGTAAGATCTCTGGTTATTAAACAGATTGGTTTTGTCTCTTTTAAAGCAGACTTGCTTTGTATTGAAATAAATGAATTTAGAAAAATTAAAACACCATGCACACTACCAAGTAGTTACTAGAAAAGCTGTTTTGATACAAGACCCCAAAATGCCAGAACAAAAGTGCACTGAAAATGAGGCAGTCTGACTAGTAAGATATACATTTGAGATTGAAAGTTAAATGTATTTTTTTTTCTTTTCCATTTTTATTAGGGAAGGGTCGACGGGATGTCCAGAGTCTCACTACTAGATTGGACTCGTAGTGATCCACCTGTTTATAGCCTCCCAAGAGCTGGGTTTACAGGTGCGCACCACCACACCCAGTCTCATTCCCCATCTCAGAGCGCTGCGGGGCGGGGCCGGCAGGGCAGGGCCAGGGATCAAACCCTCGTCCCTGTGCCAGCTGGCAGGCGCTTTAATCTGCTGAGCTATTCTGCCGGCCCTTAAACGTACTTTTGTCAACCCTGATGTGCTACTTCATGTGTCTCATTAGCATGCAAATAATGATTAAACAACTAACTTAATGGCCATATTACCCCCAAGAGCAAAGAAAAATTATTTAAAGTATATTTATTATTTTTTATAGGAAAGAATGTTAATATTCGGCAAGTAGTTGCCTAATTTACATGGTGATTAGATTCATCTACATTAAGATATTTTTTATAAATATATGAAAGGAACATTCAATGTGAAATTTGACAAGTGAAATAATAAGCAAATCTAATAAGGAAAATTGTATGCAGGTGAAAGACTTCAAGTAAATTATTTTAATATAACTTTATTATTAATGTCAGAATAATAAGTCAAATCCTTAAGCATTCTGTGTATTGTATTTGGTAGGTGAGAGGGGCAAAGCAAATATAATATAGTTAAAAAATATTGAACATGATCAAACACATCTGAAAGAGATAAATTCCTCAGGGAAGAATTTCCACCTACATAATTTCAAGTAGAGTAATCTATTTTCTAATTAGCAAAGAAAAAAATCCCCTGTATATGACCTTGAATTCTAAAATATTAGCTCAGAGGGAATATTTACAATCCAGAGGCTCAGATGCATAATGAAAATACAGACATGACTTTTACTGTTGTTAAGGTTCTTTTAAATCATTCTTAGGAACAATCAGCCTGTGTTGACTGACATTTATAGGATGGAAATTGGCTGGAATACAAAAGCAATGGCACTGGAAATGAAAAGGCACATTACTGAAGCAGCAGGTTAAATATTTGTGGTATTCACAGCTATTATTCTTGGTAAAACTAATACCTTTGTTCATGTTGATCAAGCTTATATTCTAAATGAATTTTACATATTTAAAATTATTTTAGCTTTCTAATACTATTCTTTCCTTCATTTTACAGACACTTGTTATTCATCCACAGAAATGTATTTTTCTGCTTTCAACATTTTAAAGTATAATAAAAGAGGAAGGGATTGAAGATTTACGCTTGAAAAATTTGCCAGGTAGAAATGTTTAAGTGAAAAATCATGTACTTGCATCCATAAATGAATAAACTGACAGTCCTCATTATTAAAAAATACTCCTCATTCATGTGTGTTTCTATAGGTAAGAAAGAATAATTACCATAACAGTGAACCTAAGCACTGAATATAAAGAATAGAGAAGCTAATAAAAAAATTTCAAACATAACCTTTTGTCCTCAGAATCTGGGACAAGATAAAGATTGTTGAAGAATAATAGTAAAATATCTATACTACTATGGGAAACAAATTATAGAGCAAATTACACTGTTTTGAAAAAAAAATCTAGATTTTTGATGTCAAACATCTGAGTTGGAAGTTCTATGCCTTTGCTCATCCTGTCTGACCCTATGATGTTACTGTTCTGGATCTAATTTCATGTAAAATGGGAATAAAAATTTTATTTGGGGGCTATGTGAGAGTTAAATAAGATAATTAATGAGCATAGTCTATGGCACATGACCTGTTTAATAAAGAATTACAAATATGATTATCCTGGAAGGCTTTGGCCGCATGAACTCCTGAGATATTTCTGTACTTGATATCTGACTGGCCTGACCCTCAAGGATATAAAGTTCTCTATCTGTACTATGTTTAAAATAGAGAACAGACATGTTACAACCACAAGGACATGCCTCATCAAGAACTCACCTGCTTTCAAATAGTGAATTAATGTGATAATGGGAATTAAAACTATATACAATTACAGTTTACTACACAGGATATAAACTGGGTATTTAGCTAACAGTCAATTTCATGTGCTCATTGAGTGAATATTAAGCCCTGTTGGAAGGCTGTGTTACTCCTAGTACAGAAAGAAATTGAGGAGAAATTCAACTTCTATAAATTTGCTAGATGAGGCATAAGCCTGTGTGCTTCTAAGGATTCCCAATGTGAGAAAAAGTGCAGAGAAGTCAACATTCAAGAAAATTGTTCCATATGAACTCATCTAGGGAAACAGGTATTTACTGGGGGAATACAATTGAACAGTTCTATGGGGGTTTCCATAACTTTGATATTAGCAGTATGAAAGCACATTATAGGCCATTCAAAATAAGAGGGAGCTAAATGCTGCTTTCCATATTTTGTGACCAAGGTCATTGCTCCCCAAATCTAGTCAGGGAAGGTATTAACATTAGGAAAGCCATTAAGTCTGACTCTCTGTAATAAAAGATTACAGGACCGGGGAGATAGCTCAGTAGAATAAGCCCCTGCCTGGCAAGCATAGGGTTCTGAATTCAATCCCTAGTATGGCAAAAAAAAAAATTAAAAATTAAAAAAATAAAAGATTACAAAAGAAACGACATCTGATATAACTTAGCAGTCTTTTGTGGTTAGAGCTCTTTGAATGCTAACAAGCTTCTTAAATGAGAAGCCTTTTCACAGAAAGGCCCAAGTGAAACATAGTGTTAGAGTGACTGTTTATGTTAGAAAATTATTTTGAAAGGCCTGCTTATCTTTACTATATGTTTCTCACAAAAATCATCAAAGTTTATAACTTACATGTGACTCAGAGTCATCATCTCTATAATTGCAATAAAGACTGGCTCCTGTCTAACTATATGAACTGAATTCTATTAAAGGCCAGGGAAGCTAATCTCCTATGTAAGGAGAAAATGTGAAAAACTCAAAGGATTCTTGTTTAACATACTTAGATCGATGCTTTCCCTGCGTTTTTAATTACTTTACCTGTGAAAGTAGCCAAGGCATGTTAAGCATCATCTCTGAAGGCAGGGCAGACCCTGTGGAGCTGGTGCCATGTGGGAGCCATGTGCACAAAGAGATCCTGTCTTGGAGAGGAGACCACCCCAGGTCTGCACTGTGACAGATTTCATGTCACCTGCTCCCTCCAAAGCAGAAGTGCTAGTTTGCGCTGTTCAAACTTTGCCTTCAGAAACACTAGGTGGATCACTAACTACCAGGAATCATACACTCAGAGTGTGACCAGGGTACTTAAAAGTATTTGAGAACCATTTGTCTATGCTTTCCTGTGCTATTTGCTTTGTCTAAAATTGTAAAAATTTATTAGCAACTCTCTACATCATAGTGCCAGTGATAGATATCATTTTATTTACTTAATTAATTAATTTCTTTTATGTATTTGGTATATAGTCTCATGCAACTCAGACTCATAGTGATCCTGTCTTCACACTCCCCAGCACTGGGACTGCAGGCAGGGGCCGGTGCAGCATGTGGTGCTAGGGATTGAACCCTGGTCTGTGTTGCCTAAGCAGGTGCTCAGTTTGCTGAGTGATCTAGCCAGCCCTTAGTGATAGATATCAATGATGAAATTATTTAATTGTCCTGGACAATTTTTTTTTTATTTACAGACTTTCCAAATCCCGTACGAGTTGCATTACTGCACTGAGCCGAAAATTTGACATGTAGGCTTTATGTAAATGGATAAAGATTAATGTTATTAAGGATGCCAGGGACAGTTTTCAAGCCAAGAAGTGTGATCACATGGCCTGCTCTGCCCATGACTTTCCTCGACTAACTCTGATAAAGCTGACATTTTCTTAAATTTTAGTCAAACTTTTAACTTTTTCTGCATGTATACCCTGATATTTAATGAATCTTAATTAGTTGCATGTGTTAATTTTTAAGCAATGATGGTTATCCTTAATCATTTATACTCACAACTCTGTAAATTTTAATTTCTGTCTTGAATAAGAGGCACATTTTTTTTCTTTTTAGGGATAAAACAGACAAACAAAAAAAGCAACCAAAGGAAAAACAAACAAACAACAACAACAACAAAAATAAAAAAACCCAGGAACTCAGAGATACTATGTTGCTTGGCAGCAGATCATAAGTTACATATTAAAAAGTAAACAAGAATACATTTACTAAGAAGAGATGGCCCTTGTCAAGGTATGGAAAGAATTGCACACCTCTGTCCCCAGATTTTCTACTTGACATTCTCTTAAACAGCTTTAGAAAGTATTTCCTATTACCATCTCAAAAATAACAGCTCTTCAAAAGTAATTTAATTTTTAAAAGTCTTGACTTCCCCATTCCTGCTGTCTACTTTCTAAAGTGCAGAAACTGTCCTAAGGACAAAACTTCCTTAGGAAAAAGGATGCCAAATTCTGAACAATGTTATGGGACCGAGGTCAAAAAAGGACATCGTGATATTGTGCAAAAAATCCACATTATCCACTAGAAACCTAATGTGAACCATTAATGTATTTTTTTTTCCATTTTCTGGTAGGCAGGTGGAAGAAAGGAAATGAATTGCAGTTAATTTTGGTGGTATATTTTCTTTAGCTTGTTATGTAAAATTAAAGGAGTGACTCACAAGACAATGTTTAAACAAAAATATTATAGTAGAAGAAGCATTACCAACAATCCACCTCAGTATACTCTCCCTTGATTTAAAATGTGGATTTGGGATGTGATACTGGGTATAGGGAGTGAATAACAGAGCCCCTGGGTATGGGTGGCATCAATCAATAAGCTTACAGCTTGAACAGAGTATAAAGAGTCAGAAAAAAGGCAGATGGCTGCTGCTGCTGCACACTGCTCACTAGTTCACTGTCTTCTGCCTGCTTTGCCATGGACTCTTTCCTCTCTTCAGTGCTCTCTTCCAACCTGCCCTGCCTGAGGGCCTGCCTAAGATGAATGAAAACTTCTACAAACCATGAGCTGAAATAATTTTCTATTCCTTCAACTTTGAGGGTTCAGTATTTTGTTACAGCAGTGAGAAGAGCAACTATGACACACAGATCTCGTCTTTCTTGCCATTTTCTGAAGCAGTTGTGAAAGAACTCTTTCATGAATTTCATTACAAGGTTTAAATGAAATACGACAAATGCTGACGTGAACACAATCCAATGAACAGCAGCCACAAACAACCTGCCTACAGCTCTTCTTCTACCTTATTCACCAGATCTGGCACCTGCCTTGTGATTTCTGGCTCTTCTGCAAGTCTAACGTCACAAAAGTTAAATATGTTGAATTGATTTAGGACAAAGAGACAGCCACTACAGCACAACTAAAGATATTCTATGTATTTTAAATAGACTAGAAAATTATGAAAGACATGCTGTGCCTTTTATAGTGTATTCTCAAAGGTGATGTTGACACATTTCATCCTCAATGGTCACACTTCAAGTGCTTTGTAGTCATCTGTGACATGTGGCTACCATTTGGGGCAGCAGGCAGCTCAGGGCTAAAGATTCTGATTTCCTGATGGAAAATAAAACTAGGTTTTAATGCCAATTAGGAAGGGATATGTCTTTGAATATATCTAATATCCAAGAACAACCCCCAAGCAGAGCATTGTTCAAACACACTACTGCTCCATTTCTCTGAAGGCTGAGTAATCTAAAGGTGACATTTTTTAATAAAAAATGGATTTACATCATGTACAATATTTTTATTGTTTAAAAAGAATTCAATGTATTTAAAAAGTGATTGTAACTATTGCTTAATGCCTTAATGGGGTTTTTCTTACAATTTAAAGTAATAATCTGGATATTAGCTTCTAGTATAATTTTTTCATATTTATTAACATTTGATAAAACATTTGTTCTCCTATCTAATTAGCCCTACAAATCTATGACATCTTCCATGATTTGGCAAAATCATTTTCCAGAAATACAGTAATGATGATACCCAGGAGAAAAATTCCATTGTTGCTCTTCCAAATCCAATTGTAATTGATAAATGTCTTTGCTGCTTTATGAAATTGTGTTTTGTACTTGTCTTTTATGTTTTATTCATTTAATGAGAAAATAAGTTAAAATAGCAATAAAACAGTTTTAAAACAGGTTAGTAAGACAGTTATAATAATTAATACTTTGCATATTGTTGTCTTCATAGTGGTTATTCAGAGGACAAGATGTAGACATGATCTGATGTCTAAACATTATTTGTACAAAAATTTCTTCTCATTGAACCAAGAGAAAGTAGATGTATATCTGTCCTAAATATCTGCTCTATATAAATATTTTTTTCACTACAAAATGGTCCATTATTTATATCCTCATTTTTATTTTGTTTTGACAGAGATGGGTATTCCACTGCAGTTAGAGAAGCTGCATTTGGAAAAGACTTTAAGGGACATTTTCATACTTGAAACCAGTCTAAAATTTGGAGGTACTTGATTTCAGCTAAATAACACAATATAGTCCAATATTCTATAGTAGCAGTGAGTTATCAGCAGATGTGGCAATTGTCAGAAGTTGCTAACTTTAGCCTTTTACAACTCAGCATATCAAAATGGCACTGCTTTTTATACTTCGTTTTTATACTTTTTGGCTGGATGATTAAGACCAAGTTAAAGCAAGACCTATAAAACTAGAAATGTAACTTTTGCATCTGACAGGGTCAGTCAAATCCCCTCAGGATTTACCCTGGAACCATGTAGAGTAGCTTGTAGATCTTTTGTCAGTGTCAGCCGTCTGGATGAGCCATGACCATTGCTTGAGCAATTTGCTTTCTGCGAAAGCCTGAGAGAATGTTTTCTCTCCATGTGATTCTCCTTAGGCACACTATACATCATTGATCACTTTCCTTTGTGGCCCAATAATCTCACTGATCAGAAAATTTGGGATCCACTGAGTTACAGGATGCCACAGCACAGGATCTCTTATGTCTAGAGTCCTCACTGATCTTGAAGGGCTAGTACCAAAATATTGGTTATACTTGTAGCCCCTCTATTTCTCTAATTTTTGTTCTGCAAATGTTAATTGTTAAACATCCAGAAGAAAAACTTAATATTATTAGAGTGTAACAGAGACAGTTGAACTTAACATCACTATCTGTCTGAATATCAAGCGCCTTAGACTTCCATGGAACTTCTATTTCCCAACAACCATAGATATTCTAAAATTCAAATCCCTACAGAATGTTAAAAAAAACAATTATACATTTTTACACAAAAATTTTGAAATCAAACCATATAAAACATTGTAACAGCACAATTGGATGACTCTTTTCTTGTCTCTTGTTTTCTTTTATTACCTCTTTTTTTAAAACATACATCTCCTTTAAAGAGAATATAGCAATAATTGATATGAAATTAGAAGCAGTACACATTTAGAAGACAAAATTCACAGGTATTTCAAGTATAGTATTAATATTACATATTACTATCCCTAGTGTAGTTGCTTAGTTCACAGATATTAACATGTAGAGTTAGTCAGGGTGAGAATTCTACCCATTAACTGCTATGTTCAAAAACCTGATGGAGATACTTAGGACAATGGACTTAACCATCTTGTTTATATAAATGTATGGTTTTGCCTCTCCCATATTTCCTATCTTTTACCATTTCTCTTTCTTCATTGTTTAAACCTAAAGTTGTCTTTTTCCATTCAACTGTGTTATATCTTTCAATTTTTAATTCTTCTTTTGAGTTCTTACACTAGGGAGACTATATAATATTTACACATGTGGGTCTGGTTTATTTCACTAATGAGCATAACTTCAAGTTGCATCCACTTATGTATGAAGGTTTAGAGTTTATCATTCTTTACAGCTGAGTAATACTCCACTGAATAAAATCACCACATCTTTTTCATCCATTCCTCAGGTGGCAGGCATTTTATTTGCTTCCAAGATTGAGCTATCACAAATTTTGCTGGTGTAAACATAGGTGAACACGTACCATTATGATATAATGTTTTCAGTTCTTTTGGGAAAAATCCCAGAAAGGGGATAGCTGGATTGAGTGGTATTTCAGTCCTAGTTTTCTGAGGAGTCTCTACACTGATTTCCATAATGATTTCAGCAGTCTGCATTCCCACCAGCAGTGGAGAAGGATTCCTCTTTCCCCGCAGCCTTTCCAACTTTTGTTGTTCTTTATGATAGCCATTCTTCCTGGAGTGAGATGGTATCTCAGTGTTGTTTTAATTTGCATTTCATGAATGGCTAGTGATGTGCAGAATTTTTTTCATGTATTTATTTGGTACTTGTATTTTTTCTCTGAGAATCGTGCGTTCATCTCCGAGACCCATTTCTGGATTGGGATTTTAGCCCTACTATTTTTTAGTTCTTTATAAATTTTAGACAGAATAATTTTGTCTGAGTGCTTATTAGTTCAGTTTTCTTTCCAAATTTTTGGGTCGTCTTTTCATGCTGTTTGTAATTTCCTTTGATGTGCAAAAATTTTTCACTAAGAGGAGGTCCCATTTGTTAATTCTTTCAAGTATTACCCGTATAGTTTGATTTTTGTTCATGATCAGTTTGCCTACCCCTATGTCTTCAAAATTTCCACCTATTTTCTCTTCCAGGAAATTTAGTATTTCTGTTTTAATATTTAGATCTTGAATCAATTTTGACTTTAGGTTTGTGCAGATAAACCTAACTTTAGGTTAGAGATGATAGACCTAGATCAAATTTTGGTTTTTGGCCTTTAGAGAGCCAGTTTTTCCAGCACTATTTGTTAAAGAGGCTATCTTTCTTTCAGTAAGCATGTTTGGCACCTTTGTAGAAGATAAGACATCTGAGTGTGTTATTGTTGCATCTGCATCTTCTAATCTATTCCACTGATCCTCACGTCTCTTTTTTTTTTTTTCCAATACCATGTCGATTTTATCACTGTAGCTTTCTAGTATGATTTTAATTCAGGGATTGTAATGCCTCCTGCCTTGCCTTTATTGCCCAGGATTACCTTTGCTATGCTAGATTTTTTCTGGTTCCACATAATTTTAGGAATGATTTCTTTAGGTCTGTGAGTTATGTTGGTGGTATTTTGTGAGGGATTGCATTAAATCTGTATAAAAATTTTGGGAATATGGCCATCTTCACAATGCTGGTTCTTCCTATCCAGGAGCAGGGAATATCTTTTCATTGTCTGAAATCCTATACTATCTCTTTTTTCAGAGTACTGTAGTTTTTATTGAAAAGATCTTTTACTTCTTTACTTACATTAATTCCTAAATATTTCATTTTCCATTGTGCTATTGTAAAATGTATTGTTTTGTAATGTCTGTCTCAGTGTGATTGTTATCTGTATAAAGGAATGCGATTATTGACTTTTAGTTTTTGACATTGTCTTGATACACTATTGAATTTGTGTATTAATTCTAGTAGCTTCTTGGTAGAGTGTTTTGGGCCTTCCAAGTAGAGCATCATGTCATCTGCAAATAATGATAATTTAACTTCTTCTTTACCTATTC
>NDGN011555844.1:21535-46381 GCA_002564285.1 Tympanoctomys barrerae | reverse complement strand
TTTGGATTTATCCTGCTGTGCCTGGCTTGGGTCTGGCTGCTGTGCTCAGCTCCTTCCTTCTGCCGCCTTTAGGAGTGATCCTGTTGTGCCTCTCTGGCAAGATCTGCTTGTGGACTAGCTGGGTGTTTCTGTCCTCTACTCTCTCTGCAGGGATTGAAGCTGCAGGGTTTCACTCCAGGCCTGTATGCCTGAGCTGAGTCTGGAGGGGACAAAGTGTAGTAGGGGGAGAGGAAGCTCTCCCACACACTCACTAGACCTGGGCTAGGAGTGGATCTGGGGGTCCCTAGAATATGGCAGAAATTATCACTCGGCGGGTGTATTGGGGGTGCTGCAGAGTGGCTGTGGGGGTCCCAAGGTGGTGGAAGAGTTCATAATTTAACTTTGGGCATTGGGTACTTTTTCTCAGTAAGGAGAAAAGTAACCAAGACACCTGGCCGCCGTAATTGCATTGGCTATCTCTCAAGGTACTTTTGTATTCTCAGGCTATGATTTTAGCTTCTCTATACTACTGTAGCTAGCTAGGCAGTAAGAAAACTTACTTCGTGACTGTGGGATGTGAATAATCATTCTATATCAAATTGAAAACGACCTAGAAAAACAATATTCTTTCATAACACAATATAGAAAAAATCACATTAAATCTATTTACTTTGACATTTTAAAAGCAAAAACAAAGCTAAACAAAACTAAAGTAAAGCAATTTGAAATAATAGTAGGGTATCTTATAAATGCTCAATATCTCTGATTTAAAAAGTCTAAGAACATTTAGCAAAGCAGTCTAGGATCTACACCTTTATCTTAGGGCATTCATACTCTCGTACCAGTCAAGACTGAAACAAAATCCTATCATTTTGTCCCTTGGGATAGATAACCTCTTCCTCATTCTAGGGATAGGGGAGCTCATCTACTTAATCTAGTCCTTAAGTTTGGCCCTGAAATTCATTTGCTGCATTTCTTTGTACGATTTATTGTTTTTCACAGTTAATCTGACCAAAAGAAAAAGCAGTTGGGCTTTTCTATTAAGAAAACACAGCAACAACAATAACAACAACAACAACAACATAGACTACTTTGTCATATATTTAAGTATGACATCAGTAGAACTACTTTCTTTTTAAAAAGACAAACAATCGACCCTCAGGGCTTGCATTTGCATCTCTCTTTATCATGTGAAATATGTCACCCAGACACTATAGCCTTCTGAATATTGGAGCATTAATTTTCTGATGAGGCATTTTATATTTCTCTTCTTGGTACATCAGCTTTTGACAGGCAAGAAATGCAGCCCCCTGTCTAATAGCTTTGTCATGTGGCTCTGGACAGAAATCCATGGCATTCTTTAAAAATTTAATAACTTCAGACTGGCTGCACTGAGAAATTTAAATATTTTCCTCCTGCTGTGAATACGTCTTCCCAGTTCACGGGAAAACACTTCTTTGGTGTCTCAGAACTAACTGGTCACCCAATTCACTGGCCCAATTATGACAGCGTAAGGCATTATGCCTAAGATTTGGCCTATCTGGAGGGAAGGCTCTGGAATTGATTCTTTTAAATATTTTTTTTTATTGAAGTAAAGCTGATGTATCAGAAATTGTGCATATTTGAGGTACACAATTTCACAAGCTCTGGCACTCCTGTGAAACGGCCACTTCAATCAAAACAGTAAACGTATCCATCTCCCCAAAATGTCAGCTGACACTTCATAATCTTCCCCTCCTTCCATTTTTCACCCTCTTCTGCATCCCAGAGCAGCCAATGAACTGTTCTATCCATACAGATCAGTTCTCTTTACTTTTTTATGAGTGGAATCACACAGTATGTACCACTCTTGTGTCTGGTTTCTTTCATAATTACTTTGAGATTGAGCACATATTATTAGTTCATTCCTTTTCAAAACTGCGTAGTCCCCTGTGTGGATACATTACAATTTGCTTATCCATCCATCTGCTGCTGGCCTTTGGACTTGCAATTTGGGGCAACAACAAATAAAGCTGCCATGATTATTTGTGTATAAGAATGTCTCTGTATGGCCTAAGTTTTTATTCTTCTTGCGTAAATCTCTAGAATTGGAAAACCTGGAATATATGCTCGGTATATGCCTACTTTTTGAAGGAACTGCTGTGCTCTTTTTTTTTTTTTTTAAAGTGGCAGGACCATTTTACAGTCTCCCTAGAAGTGTCTGGGAGCACTATGCTTAATGTGTGTAATGCTATGTCAGGCTTGCTTAGATATGTTGTATTTTGTTTTTAACAACTCTGGGAGGTCAGACTAAGCATTTTTATAGGTTCTTTCTGACACAGTAATAGAACTATGTAAGTAATGAAAACTTTACATGATCCATTCAGGGTTACATAAGCTAATAAGGCTGAGATTAGAACCCAGGGTAGTTTAATTCCAAACTTTACACCTGCCAAGGGTGTTATATGTAAGAGTCATTTAGACAAGGAACTTCTTGGATCTCATGCTTGTTCCTTAACTTTTTTGAAATTCCAAAGTAACATGCTTATTAAAGAAAACCAAAAGAATAATGAAACTTGGTCATGCATTTATCATTATCACCTTCAGTATACAACTGACATACTGCCGTTGCAATGTTTTTGAATTGTATATTCCAAGCATTTTTTTGGACTGCAGCGTCTTTATTATCAGAAAGACTTTTGTGATTTCAATGGTACCTGTACTTCCATGCCAGAGGGCAACCAGTAAGTGAGAAGCAGAGGCTTCAAGAGAACAGGGATGTTTTTGGTTCCTTCACTGATGAGCACCTAAGGCAGTACAGGAGGCACGGCAGGTGCTCAACCCGAGGGGGTTTAAAATCACCAACCATAATCTGTATTGAAGAGGCTCTACTGAACACAGATCTTCAGTTCCTATACACTTTTTTTCTGTATTTAGGGCAGGGTCTACAGGGTCTCATGATATAGATCAGACTCATAGTGAGTCTCCTATTTACAACCTCCCAAGCGCTGGGATTACAGGCATGCACCACCACCACCCAGTCTTACACCTTTTATTTTCAAAATTTTAGCCTTTGCTAAGAGGAAGGCACCAGCTACTCACCTTTCTGTAAATGGTGTTTCCGTGCCACACTCCTCTGCTGGCTGTTACAACAGGTAGTTGCTTTTTGAAAGACTTGAAGGCTTTTAATCCCACAGAAGGTGTTTCTAGTCACTGAAGCGCTGGCTAAACCATGTCTCCGACAGCATTACAGAGACCCACATTAACCCTGCCTGTTTTCCAGTTCACTGGAAAACACAGACATCATAGAACTCCCAGTCCAGGTCAAGGAGGGGCTGTCGAGGGAAGCACCTCTGGAGAAACTGCCTTTGGAGAGGGCATCAGGGAGGCCGCAGTCACCTGCTCTTGGCACCTAGGGGTGGTGCTGCATATGCTGTCTTCCACACCTGGGCTCATCCCATAGGAGACTCATCTTACCCACTTCTGTCTCTTGTTATGGGTTGAATTGACTCCATATTTTGAAGTCCCAACTCCTAGTAACTCAGGATGTAGTCTTATCTGGAAATATAGCCATTGCCCACATACTTAGACAACATCACTAAGATGATTCCTCATTCAATAAAGCTGATGTCATAAAACAGGGAGAGCTGGACACAAGACAGATCCTTCCAGGGAGAACAGTTGAACATGAGGGTGACCATCTGTGGACAACTGTTCCTTCATAGCCCTCTGCATGAGTCGACCCTGCCAGTACCTTGACATTGAACCTCTGGCCTCAAAAACTATGAGCACATAAGTTTTTTGTTGTTTAAGCTGCCCAGCTGGGGGCACTTGTCGTGTAGCCCTAGCACAAGGACATGCCTCTGCTCTCAAGGACAGCCCAAACTAGCGGGTATGCTCTATTTTGGTTAGTGTCACAAAACCCAGAGAAGTTAGAATTAAAGTATCCTTTCAGAAAGCGTCACTACCGGCACGTCTCCCATGACCAAATCCCTGTTTAATGGGGTAACCACTAACCTCTGGGCTCCTGTCATCCTGCCTTGTGGCCAAAACACATTTGCACATAGTTGTTTTATAGGTACCCCACTTCTAAAACATGTACTCTTTTCTGTAATAGGTTCTCCAGGAATGCTTGTTGAAGGGAGGAAACAGCAAGAAGGGAGCTCTCCTCAAATGACACGGCACTACATATATATCAGCAACTCAGCCTGTTGTCAGAAATTCATGGGGACAGACTTTGGATAAAGTTTGAGTATATCTCAAACTTGAAACAGAGTTTCAGGTGTTAGAAGCCTGGTCCACAATGTGGTGGTTGTAAGAAGTTGCATAATCTTTAACATGTGGGCCTACTGAGAGGTAACTAGGTTATTGCAGGCACTATCAATGGTAGGGATTAACGAAGGTCTCTAAGAGTGGCTTAGTTCCTCTCACAATGGATGGTTATAAAAAGAGCAAGACCGGTTCCTCCACTGTCCTTTCCCACATGCTGTCAATATTTTGTGACATAGCCAACAGGGGTCTGCCTGTCTCATGTTTTGATTCTCCAAAACTGTGAGCTAGCTAAACCTCTTTATCTTATAAAGTACCAGCTTCAGGATTTGTGTTATAGTAACAAAAGAGGTACAAATACAGTGTGCTTTTAAAAGACATTTGTGTCCAAGCCCTGCCCCTCAGAGACTTTTATTTATGGGTCTAGAGGGGCCCAGGTCTCATTATTTTAGAACACATCCTTAGTAACTAGAACATTCACATGGGGCCAAGAACCAATGGGGTAACAGAAAAGTGGAAAGAACACTCAGAAAGACAACTTTAGTTTGTTTTTTTTTCTTTCTTTTTCCCCTACGTTTTCTTTCTGCTGTATGTCACATAAACTAGAGCACATCCTGTAACAGATTCTTATTGTATTTTACTTTATTTCTTTAATATCTTCTAAAACTGGAGCAGTAGAGTGTCCTCAAAGGTAGCAGCTAAAATGGCAGATGACGACATCTGATCTTAAGGGACCTGTGCAGCAGTGGTCATATCTGAAGCCATGTTTAACAAAAGGAACGGAGTGGACGTGCTACCAAGAGAACTGTTTATATCTGGAGAATGCAAATAACAATCCACTGGGTGGTTCCTAAGCTGCTGCTTCTTCTTTTTTTTCCCTAAGCTTCTTAAAGCACAATTATAACTAGGTAGTGAGAAGGGCTCCCCACTGCAGTCTTACCATGGCTTCTGAAAGACATAAACTATCAAGGAACAGGGAATCAGAATGGTTAGACTGAGTGCACAACAGAAAGAACTTTCTGTCCCCCGAGCTCCTGCACCCCAGGAGGCAGCCTGGCTGTGGAGGTAGACTGCGCATGGGACACCCTAGGCCTCTCTCCTTTGAGTGGTGCAGTGTGCTCTCTGTGCAAGCCGTGTGGTGTTGCTGACACTGTTGCTTCCATCTGAGCCTTGGTTTGGGGATGTCATGGCTTCTGGGCAAAAAGTCCACTTCCCTGCTTTTAGGAGTGAACGTGGAAGACCAGGAAGCATATTAATGAGCTGAGCTAGGAGAAGGGAAGAGGCGTTTGTTTGAAAGGCAGTGTCCTTGTCAGCAGCTCTAATTGAGCGCCTTCAAGAAGGGAGGGCATGGCATTAAGTACAAAGTGAGAAAGAAAGTGAGAAAGTTGGGCAAGCACCTTGATGAGTTCACTCTCAACCACAGATGATTCCCCGCATGTAAGCACACAGGCTGAGGTTCCAAAGACTGAAGACTTTTGGGCTCCCCCTGGAGGGTCCTCCCACTTGAGTGAGTCATTTGGTGGTTAGGAAGGAGGTGATGAGGGTACCCTTGGGGGGCAGAACAACAACCATTTGCCTGATTTCAAGATTTAAGAGCAGGATCATGTCCTGTGGTGAATATACAGCTCTCAGACTCATGGGAGAATGCACTGGGGCTCCTTCCAAGTTCCCAGACAGGCAGGAAGATAAATATGTCACCCTATGACTGACAGAGGCTGAAGCTAAGCGCTGTGCACCAGTCATACGGCTCCTCACCCAGTGGCAGTGGCAGACAGAATCAAGAAGCACTGGTGCTTCACAGATGGCAGACGTGCCACCATGTCCTCCGTTACCTGTTCTGTGGTTCAGGGCCTGCCTTTGCTAAGCATGACGCCCTCATCTGAGTGGCTCGGGTCGCCTTGCAGTGGCCTCAACAAGGACTACTGTACTCACTGATGTGGAAAGGGGCCACCTGGCTGCCCACCTGCAGAGCACCTTCCAAGGGTTCCCCACCTGCATTTAGGGATGCTGCCACATCATAAGGGATATTCCTTGGACTGTCCAAGAAGCCACTGTGCCCCTGCAGAACAGTATACTACACTGCCAAGGGGAATCCAGCAAGGGGCAAGTCTGCCCTGAGGTATCAGAAACAGCACCTGCTAACTCTTCCTGAAGCACCTGGCAGGTGTGGGGGACATGAAACCAGTAAAGTGCTGACATATGCATGCTGTAAGATTCATTATTTAGTGGAGCTGTGGTGACAACAACCTGCTGCATTGGGCCTACAGGAAGTCCTCGACTTAAGAACACTTGAGCTGTGAACTTTCACAGATAGGAATGGACCTTGCATTATGAACATCCATAGATGAGAAGGAAAGTAGTTCATGTCTGTCAGACATTGTCACCTATGTGCTACTCTGTGCTCCTGTACAGGTGATAGCGTACAGGACATAAAGCTTGCAGCAGCCATTCAGAATGTCATCCAGTGATACAGTAAGCCATGAGGAGGAAAAGAGAGATAGAACCCACTCAGGACTGGATTGGAGTCTAAAGCAGGCAGACAGAATTGGGTCCATCAAAACACCTGTGTCATCAACATCAGGTGAGAGTGAAACGCCACCTTGCCCGCCACCTCCTACCACTGATTATCCTTCAGCTCCACTGTCTCCCACCCTTCCTCCCTCCTTCAGTTAGTGATTCTTTTCTTCTCATGCAAACTCCTACATGCCACAGTACTGTGTACCGAACCACCATTGTAAGGAAAACATAAAAATAGTTTATTCATGGTATTTTTGTATGTGTGTTTTGCGTTTTAATGCTTTACACTGTATATCTGTGTCAAAGGTGTATAAGACTCACTTGGTCTGACTTAGGAATTCCAAATGAGTAATACTCTCCTGGAGTGGAACTCACTCATGAGTGGGGGCTCACTGTGAGACAAAAATCAAGGCACGGACTCAGTTCTGGAGCAGGGGACCCAGGCCACTGCTTTTCACCAAGAGCACTCCTGGCTTTTGGCAACTGTTCAGCTCAGGACCTCACCTAGTCGTGAAGGCATTATAGGACAGTTAGCACCCCCACCTCTGGGCCTGATGGCTTGTTCAGCCACCCCCACTGCTCCGCATCTGAGTCAGTGGGACAACTTGCATCTTATGGTGACAACTATATGCATACTCCTCCACAACCAGGGTTGTGACTGACTTCTGGCTACTAGGTATGCCGGGGGTTGCCCAGGGACAGCTAGGAGTGCCAGCCATCTCTCAGCCTTGTAAGACTAAGACCATGCAGAAGGAGGAGTGTTTGCCACGCAATGTGTGTAAAAGAGAAATGGATGTGGGTCGTTCCCTGGCCTTGTCTTCCTTTCTGCTGATGGGTAGAGAGCTGTAATACAGAGAGAGGGGAGAGCCTTTTATAGAGGACCTCTGGGCCAGTTGCCTCTGGCTTATTCTGGGAGAGAAAATGAATTCCCAGTTTAAGCTACTGTGTGTTGGGGTCTCTTAGCTTCTATCTTAGTTAATATTACTCCTTAGTCCAACTTCTGAAGAGTCTTTGGGGTGTAAGGAAGAAGGGAGGCTCTGCTGTGAGAATGTGGGCCCTGCCCTTGAAGGACAGCACATACAGGAACTGGGTCCAGGCTTAGCCTCTCCTCCAGCTGGAGGCCAGGCCTGTGTGGCATGGGTCAAACATGCACCTGGCCCCCAACAGCTCCTCAAGGGAAGCAAAGAAGAATTCCACCAGCATGAGGGCACGTTCATGTTGAGGAAGCCATCAAGTATCATCACATCGGTCCATGCTGAGGGCCAATACTTATTTTTCTTAAAAAATTTGGTACAAGGTCTCATTACACAGCTCAATGATCTTCCTGTTTTTAGCCTCCCCAGTGCTGGGATTACAGGCATGCACCACCATGCCTGGACTCTGTGGCTGGCTCAGCGTGCCCAGAGGTGGGGCCGTTGTGGCATGTGGTATTGGGGTTCGAACCCTGGTCTCTGTGCTTGCCTAAGTAGGTGCTTACTCTGCTGAGATATCTTGCCAGGCCCTTCCAATACTATTTTTTTTTCCTCAATACTAATTCTTAAGGAGCAATTTGTCACCAAACAACTCAGAGACACCCTGAGGACACTGGCCCACAAGAGTTTGCTCTCTTAGGGGGAAAACAGGCTCCATCCTAAGCTCAACTTCAGCTGGGCTCAACCTGCCTCTATGAGACATAGGCTTTCTTCTATACTGTGGCTGCCTGCCTTCAGAGAGGCCAAAGAGCCCTCCATGTGCCCTTCCTCCAAAGTCAGTCCTTCCACATGTAAACAGAGAGAATCAATCCAAGAAAATGGTCTACTGAGGGGAAAGATGGAAAGAAGATCCTAGCTACATGCAACAGAAAGGGCTCAGTGCAGGATCAGGGGCCCCATCTCATAGGCAGTGGATGAGGAGGACAGGGCTGGATCCTCATATCTACTGTCCTGAGATTCATGGGAAAAAGGTTGACTGGGATTAACTGGCAGGGATGGGAAGCACGTGCACTAGGAAGCTGGGCCAGCGGGGAAAGAGCATGTAAAGGAAATGGGGCATCTGTCCACTATCTAGGGGAGGGATATGCCCTAACTCGCCCTTGGCAAACAGATTTGAAGTCCAGTGAAGACTAAGATATGTGCAAAAAGATGAATTTAAGCACCTGGCATGGGACTAGTAAACATCCTTTGTAGGAGAGCAAGGGCTGAGGGGCCTTGCAGGGGGGTATCTGGTAGCGCCTTGCTTGAAGCTTGAAGCTTTTAAAAACTCTGTGCCATGTGCATACAGCTGCCTCACACAATGATCAGACCCACCCTCACATTCTGGAGAGTGACAGCCAGCAACCTGACAGGATTCTGGCAGAGACAATCACACAAGACGTGAGGCAGCGTCCCCACCTCCCTGTCCGCCTGGACCCCACAGGACCTCTACCCTCACCCCTCCACAGTTACACTACACCTTTCCAAGCTCACCTCTCATCATCCTTTCCCTCATTCACCTGCTGCAGCCACACTGGCTTCTTGCTGTCTTAAATTCGATGCACCTGACTGGTCCAGTTTCAGGCGGCTGATAGGTGCTAACTCTCTATCTGGAATGTTCTTTCCTTATTCATCAGCTGGCTGGCTCCCTGCCTCTATTTGGAGTACTGCTGAAATGTCATCTTATCATCAGGGAAGATTTCCCTCCTTCTCTGCCTCCTGCGCACCCACCTCACACTCATCAACACCTGACATGCAATGGTATTTGCTCACTTGTTTATTATCTAACTCCCTATCTTAGACTCCCTACCTTAGGAGGCCAAGTGCCTCCTTTGTTTTGGTATTTCCCAGTTGAATGAAGAATCTGTAATCTAAAATCCAAAGGAAAATACTAAAGATTTAAATCTCCAGTGAGCTGTCACTGCCTGTGTTCAAGGAAACAAGGACCATTCTACCTTCAGATCACTAATTGAGCAATCAACTCTTGTCTCTTACACTGATTTGGCCACCACATTCTAGAAGCTGTCCCTGGAATTATTTTTAAATTTTACTTTATGGATAAAAAGTAAAACAAAATTTCATAACAAAGATAACAGGAGAATAATAATTGTTAATACATTACATGCTGTCATCTTTAAAGTAAATGCTCTGGGTACAAGATATGGGCATAACAATTTCTCCAAGTGGTATTAGCACAAATCTTCCTTTTTAATGAACTAAGAGACACTTATAGCATCACTGACTGGCATTTTTCCCCTTTCCCTACGTGTCCCCTGGAATTCTTTTCTTCCTTCCTTCAACCAGCAAATCCCTTACGTGCCACTCCCGTCCACCTCACACTACCCCTTGCTTTTCCTCTGGTTCACCCTGTTGGACATTGCCTAGTGAACAATGCTTCCTTCCCTGCCCAAAATTCAGCAGCAACTCCCTATGCCTATCAGTAGAGATTGCTTATCCGAGTTTTGAGGACCCTCCAGAAAACCTCTGCCTACCCACACTGCCTCCTAGTATCTTCAGAACACATGCTTCAGCTCAACTGGCTCACTCCTCGTCCTTTTTAAAAAAGTGTCCCCATGCCATTGCCATCTCTAGAAAGAGCACAGATCCTGTCCCCCAAATTCTGTATCTTCCCAGGGTGTTCTTAAATATCACCTCTGTGCACTTTCCCTCCTGGATGTGTCCAGTCCCCCAGTTTTGAATTCTCATGACCCAATGTTTATACCTTCCTTGCACACCTGCTACAGTCTTTCCAGAGTCCTGCTTATCTGAAGAGCCTCTTTATACGTCCAGCAAAGAACTCTGTAGGGCAAGGACTATCTCTCGTTCATCTTTGTTTCCTGAGCAACAGCTACCCTAGAACTGTGCTCAGCATCCATGCTTATTCACTATTTATTGAATTGAATTTGTGTGTGTGTTGGAGACTGAATAGATGACCATGAGCATGCTAGGCGCGCGCAGTATCACTGAGCTCCACCCCAGCTCCTGAAGTGAATTTTTAAGCAAGAACACTGCATCGTGCCACATGCCCTGGGAAGCATCGAAGAATAAGGTGTGCTGTTTATTCTAAAGGAACTGACTGTCTAGCAATGAAGGTAAGATTGCCTATGTAAAATTATGGGGATTTAAGGGGGGGGGTTGAGTGCTGAGGATCAAACTCAGGGCATGTTAAGCATTCACTTAACCACTGAACTATACTGCCAAAGCCACTCTGCAGCCTTTCAATTGTTTTCACCAAGAAACTGCTGAACACCCATGATATGCTAAGTATAACACAGTATAGAACAATAATGGTCAACATTAATGAGGCAGACCGTTAAGTACCAACTAATTTTAATGTACACTAGAACCCTGGTAAGTCCCAGTTTTTGGTTGGATACAGCAAGAGAGGACAGACATACCTGGTGACGCTGCATGTTCTAGATGGCCCAGCTGGGGCTGTCTGGTGACTCTGTAGATCAGGTCTGCAGGCCTGCCTTCCTGGCCAGTGGCTGACAGCTGCAAAGTGGTGATTTTCTTCACTGAGTTCTCATCCAAGACCAGCCCTTTATTGGTAATGATGACCAGTGGGGATTTGTCTTCTGAAATGATCAGGAATAGTGATTTGAAATGTAATCATTTCAGCCTGCATTCTTTAGTTCTAGGCTGGACACCCAGTGGTAAGGTCACAGCAATGCTCAGGTCTGCCCCTCACGGACCCCACCAGGGAACCAGAGCTGTGTGACAGAAAGAGTACGATTTTCCAGTTCCATGCAGCGAGGTGGAGGGGGCCTCATGCCCCAAGGTAAGCACACTGGAAGCTATGTAACTTCACAGTTGCTCAAGTAGCTTTGTATGGAGTCTAGCACTTGCTTACCTAAAACACCAATGGAAAACGACTGGCCCGTCAACCTGTTGCCCTCAACATCAACCACATCGAATTTAAAAGTAAAGTTTCCACCAGGTTCTCCTGTTCCATGACTATATTCGACATGTCCTATAAAAAGAAGCAAACAAGCAAGCAAACAAGATTTGCTCTCAGTACTTTCTGCTCCTATTTCTGAAGTAGGAAGGGAAACTTCAATTGCTATTCATGCCAGTGAATCAATTTACAATTTATACCTTCCTGTCTTTGATACATTTGACATTTTAATCTAAAGCCTTCATTTACTCCCTTTCCTCCCCTACTATTGATTTCGCCACACCCAGATACTTCCTCATAACAAATTCTTTTTAAGTGACATTTCTTAGGGTTAAGGCACAGTCTTTGTGAAAGATCTACCTGGGCCTTTAGGGTGGTCCCAGGCATGACTAGACCAGTGAAAGTGCCCTCCGTACAAGAGCTCTGGCCGCACCTGTGGCACGGGGAGGGACCCTGCTATACATGCACTTCACAAGGCAGGAGGACATAGTCCTGCAGCCCACTTTCTCCCGTGACTCTTCACCCTCTGTTGACCAACACAAGGAATGATGCCAACTCCCATCTACGCCCCACAGGCAAATAAACAGAAAGCATGCACATACCCTTCACATAGGTCAAAGGAACCCAGAGGGAGAAGCTCGATGCAATCTAGTTTTGCTAGCCTGCCACATCATTTATATGTAGCCATCAATGCAAATAGAACCAAACCTCTGGGAAGAGATGCCTGGTTTCATTTTTCACAAGGAGACATGGAGGCATGGAATAATTAAGGAATTACTACCCCTTTGCTATTCTACCCACTTCACCAAGGCACAGGCCAATCCAGTGAGAATTCAGCTGCTGTCCATGTTTCACACTAGAGCCTGGACAGGACCCGTGCCTGCTCCTTGTGTGCGTATTTCTACTTCTAAAAGGAACTGCACAACACCACATGACTTTGGACTATTTTTCCTGCCCCATATGTAACTTTTTTCTCCTCTCTATCCCTGAATGCACTGTACAGTAACTGCGTAGCATTTAACATTTATGCCTTTGCATTACATCAGCATTTCCTGAAGGAGGGATGAGCCATGTAATGTCCCCCAGGCAGTGCAGATTTATGCCTTGGCATACTGCTTAGTTCATTAACTTGTGCTCTTTGGGGAGCTGAAAAGAGATATAAATTGCTCACCAAAGGAAGGCATAATTTTCACCTTAATCCATCCAAACTCAATTTATTTTTTTTTTCATTCTTGTATGTCTTAGTATCAAACAAGTCAAAAACAACTTTGCTGTCTCTGTAAATAGCCCCAAATTTCATCAATGCTATGTTAATGTTCACATTTCTGTTAAGAAAGATAATTTTCCTTTTTAAAAAAATGACAACCTCAAAAATGTCAGGCAAAGAAAAAAGAAGTTATAACTCAGCTCTTATTAAAAAAAAAATGCCTGGTTTACTGGCATAGGGTTCCAGGCATTTAACTCCCATTTCATTTCTACCAGGCAGCATCCCTAGAAGCTCGGAAGAACCGGCCGACCTTGGCTGATGTCAGCCTGGGTGAAACCTCGGATGGGGCCGTGCACAGAGATCTGCCGCAGGCTGTCATGTGTCACCATCTGCAGGCGCCCTGCTCCAGGATCCTCCTTCAGGATGTACATAACCTGAGGGGCATCTGAGTCAGTGCCTGCCACTTTCAGGTGCTGTTCTGTGATGCGTGCCACAGACCCTGGAAAAGAACAGACGAGGGGGTCATTGCCTATCATTTCCTTCAGATAGGTGTCAAATGATCCACGGGACAGGAAGCTAAATTATCCTTGGGCTTAGCTACTCGCCCTGCTCAGTTTCAGGCTCATGAATTCTAATTTTTCTAAAAGAAATAGCCACCTGGGTTTGATATTCATTCATTCATTCATTCATTCATTCATTCATTCATTCCTTTAGTACAAGGTCTCACTATGCAGCTGAGACTCTCAGCGATCCTCCTGTCTCAGCTTTCCGAGTGCATGGTTTATAGGTGTGTACCACCATGCCGTTTTGAGGCCAGCAGTGCAGGCAGTACAGGGACCAAACTCAGGTCCTTGCATTTGTCAGGCAGCCACTTAGACCACCAAGCTATCTCCCCAGCTTCAGTCCTCTGAGCTTAGATCTGAGTTCTTTTCATCTTTTCCATATTTATTCTCTCTATGCTTATTCTACCCACTGGCTTATTAGTACATGAACCTATGGAATAATTCCTAGTTCTATGATGTAAATAATATTTAGATCTATGATGAAATCTGCTTGGATTTAACTTATTTAATGTTTTCAGGATTGCCAAACCAGAAAAAGCACTTTTTAGGCATCTCCGAGGGAACATTCAGAGCCAGCATTTCTGAGCCTACTACTCTGATGTTGGGGACACAGCCAGGGCATTCCCTACTGGAAAGGCCTCTTCTCAGGGCCTTGCCCTTTCCTCTCCTAACAGGACATTTTCTCATATTAAAAACAGTAAATTCCAGGACGTAGATCTTAATTACTCCTGTGATGACATCCTGCTGTTAGAACGGCATCTTGGTTACTTCTCTCTCATTGCTGGGACAAGATACCTGACACCCAAAATTAAGGAAGGAAAGGTTTATTTAGCTCACAGTTAGTGGAGGTTTCAGTCCATACTTGGCTGGCTCGAAGGCAAAATGCAGAGGGCAGCAGGTCACGGCCACAGAAAACAGCAAAGAGCCCAAAGGGAGGAGCAGCAGCTGTGGCAGCTAGCAAGCCTCTCACCTGTCCTTATATTGTATGCAGATTACTCACCCCAGGGCAGGTGTAGCATTCATACCCATATTTCCTGCATAGGACCATGAATTAATCACAAACTCAGGAAGCCTGCTCCATGACTGCATGAGGCCTTGAGGGGACAATTAGATACAGACCATAACAAATGGTAAGCCACCCTGGGCGCTGAACATCTCTACGTGTTCTTGCTGGATGATATCAAGAATACATGGCCTTGTCCACTCTTTATCCAGGACATCTCCCAGGAAGTAACCTTTAAGGGTGAGGTAGTTTTTTCTCTCTGCAACAAAGATCAAACTTGCTGCTTATTGTCCTATGGAAGGTCTCCCATTTTGTATGGGCCCTTGGCATTACTCTCATAGGACTAGCAGGCAGAGAGGACCAATGTAATCTTGTTAATGACCACACTGTCTGCTGTCTTACACAAAGGCCTTTGTTTATGAAGGAGAAATCTTGTGTCTCTACCAGTATCCGTGAAAACAGTGAGAGTTAGCTTGTAAGCAGGGTAAAATCAAATCCTATTCTTAAGAGCTATGACTTTGAGAATCCTCAGATTTTCAAATAATATTAAATCATATGTTTTTCCATACAAAACAGATACGAAACTAAGAATAAACAAACAATAGCTTACTAGAGACGTGCAAAAGGCCCATGTGATAGGGTACCTGGCTTTGGTGCAGGGCCTGCGAGGAGCACACTTCTAGGAGTCATGGAAGAGTGATCCTGGGTTCTATGTCTGGCTCCTTGCTTCTGTTCCTCTTCTCTGCTTCTTGGGTACCATTAACTAAGCAGCTTTGCTCCACCATGCTCGCTATGTTTCTGCCTTAGAACCAGCTAATCATGGACTGAATCCACTGAAAACATGATCCAAGTTACACCTTACCTCCTTCAAGTTGTAGGGTAGGGTACTATGTCCCAGCAATGGGAAAGCTGAGCAATACAGCCCACTTCTAATCAATTCCCTATTTCGATCCCAGTCTAAGACTAATTCTTGCTGTTTGTCCTTGAATGCCACTAAAACATGCCAAATTGTTAAAGATACTAGAAAGGCTTATTGAATGATTCTCAGTTATTCATATATTATATTTTAATGAATAATGGCCTCCCAAATGCCCGTCTGTGACTTTTTTTTCTCTTTTTAATAAACATTTCAACAATTCTACTAGATTTCATTTGTTTTCATGGGGTTGGTGAAATAGAAGCAATGCTACAGAAAAACCGGGGCCTGAGAGTAGTTGGATAAATAAAGATTTTTGAGGAGCTTGAAAATACTATCAACTCTTCACAAACTTTGCAAACTCACAAAGAGATCTGGTTCAAAGAATTTCAAAGGCTCACTAATGGTCATACATAATTCTTAGCATCCCCAGAACAGATCTCCAAGACTGAAGTCTGCCCAAGTATTGAAGAGTTAGTGTGATGGAAGAAGATACTCTACACTGGCCAAGAAGAGCCTAGGAGAAAAGAAGTATGGCCCGGCAACTCCACTCCTGTGATACCTGCTGAGAGCTGCAGTCCTCGGTTTACAGCCAAACGGGGGGAGTCACTTTTGGGCAGTTCTATGTAGATCTCCATCCGCCCTGTGTCCACATGGAGGCCATCAGTAAGTGAGAACTGAAAGTCATCCACTGCTACACCAGAATCCCTAGGCAAGTATCCAACCAACCCAGCCAGGATATCCTGGTAGGTGAAGGAGGAGCCCTGGGATAACACTGTCCCATTCTCCAGAGGATCTGAAGAAGTCAGTCTCCAGAGCAGATGACCTGAGGAAGAAAGTACAGAAAAACAAAGAAACAATGGTAGCCTGTAAATGGCACCAAAACATTGGTTTTCCAAGTAGTCTGATTCTGGGTACAATGTGAAGTATCTCAGAAGCTCTTGGTGTGGACAACTTAACTTTCATAAGTATAGGTGCCACTTTATGGTCTCATCTATAAATACGACAAGATCCCACATTTTCTGGTTCAACATCTCTTAAGGAGGCACAGATGGATCTAGCAATATAGTGGCTTCACCATTGCCGTCTCCCTCCATGAACTGAAACATGTCATTAGCCATTATGGTTTGTGTCTAGTTGTCCCCTTAAAGCCTCAGGAAGTCATGGGGCAGCATCTGGAGTTTGTGATTGATTATTGTGGATGTTGGTGTTGCACCGCCCTGGGGCAGGTAATCTGCATTACAATGTAAGGAAGGGGGAGGGGCTTGCTAGAAGCTTCAGTCACTGCCCCCCACCTTTGTTGCCGCCATGAACAACCACCCTTGGCTATGAGCCCCTCTGCCTTGGATCCAGCTGAGTATGAACTAAAATCTCTACTAATTGTGAGCTAAATAAACTTTTCCTTCCTTAATTCTGCGTGTTGGGAATTTTGTCCCAGCAATGAGAGAAGAGTAACTAAGACATTATCCAAAGCTTACTTTTCCCTTCTGAAAGTACAAATAGCACTCTTCACTTACGGCCTTTTTCTTATGGCATGTGGAGTAGGAGATGGCAAAATGTTTTAAATTCCTTTTAAATTCAGAAAGACAGTTAAGTATGTTTACATTGAAGATTATCATTCTGCTTTCAAGGGTCATGTACCTCAGTGGAACAATTAAAGTGCTTCATTAAAGAAAATGAAAGGGAAGGAAGGCAGGTTAAAAATATAACCGCTGGCAGCCTCTTCTGTTCACTCTCCATCAACAGCAACAATTTCCTTTTGGAAAGCCCAGTAACTTTACAGTAGACTGGGACTCAGACTCCTGCATTCTAACCTATTCCTGGGATGGCACTTAGAAAGAAGCAGCTGGCAGAAACGGATAGTAGTTTCTGCACCTGATCTAAAGCAGGAAAAATTCTCTCTATAAAAGAAACAGGCTACTAGTGACATCTCATGCGCTAGCACACATGAGATGGCTCCCGGTTATCAATTACGATGTCTACTCCAAGAAGATATGCAAATGCTGAAACCTGTTTCACTTGAGGTTACAAAGGAAAGCTGGAAATCAGCTGAAATAAAATTTCAGAGACACCAATTACCTTGGATTTAGGCTTTCTAAACAACCAGTGTCTACCGTGACTCCAACACAATATTAGCTAGCTGTGAATTTGATTATACTCTGATGCAAAGAATGGACTACATACGGGAAAGGCAAAGGAATAACCGACTGAAATCTATGTGCTTATTCTAATAACCCATCGGACGCCCCAATTAAGAGGCTTTGTACAGCAGCTTGTGTCCTACCGTGGTCAGGCTTTTTTGTCAGTACAAAAACCAGCTCGTTATCTGGGGTGTCGAGGTCTTGGAGGCTCAGAGAAGAATTGCTTATCACCACAGCGATGCTCAGCTTCACTCCAAGGGGCCGCAAGGTCATCCTGGGAGGCTCGTCGTTCTTCCTCTGATTAAAACACAAGACATTCGGTCTCATGCAGATGTTGGGCAGGAAGAATAAAAATGCGCATTACTCAGGAAAGGTATTATTCTTGCAGCAACTTTCACTGTCAAAACAGCAATTAATGTGTCACTATCTTCTTAATCAAATAATTAGCTCAAAATGAGAAATTAAAGAGAAAATCACACAAACAAACTGTCTCTTTGAAAAGAAGGTTGGGGGGGGGATTCAGCAAAAATCTTCTATGATATCTTCCATAAGTGCAGCGATCATGTTTTCTGGACCAAAAATATGATTTGATAAGAACAAGTACATTTGGGGTATTAAAGGACTATTCGATTTTGGAGTTATACCAGAAAATCTTAAGGATGTCCCAGTACCAGTCAGTGAAAGGACACTGTACTAAGAAGTGGGGTTTCCAAAGCTGTCTCCTAGTCTCCCTCCCACCACTGTGCCTTAAGACTGCTGAAGATTCCATTTATTCTGTTTTCCCAAGGCTGAGACTACTCTCTTCTGAGATTCGTCTTTTATCTCTCTTACTCCCTGGGGTAGTAGAGCAAGACTGTGTAGTTGCTCGAAAGAAAACAGGATCAAGGATCATGTTTCTTTGATGTTATAATTAAATGAATAAATGCATTCAAATATAAGAAAATGGAAATATGCATGTAGAGCCACACACAAGAATTTCATAGAAACTACAGCCATATCTTAGTTTTTATCTAAATATGGGAATGGCAAGGTTCCTCTGATTCTCAACAATTGTTTTTACACAGAACGAATAAATTTTACTCTGAGATGAAAATTCAGATTTCAAACTCAGACCTTCCCCAATTGCCAACCTTAATTCCACAAGTTTTCTGAAGGTCAGGCTTATATCTCAGAGGTTGATTTTTAAAATTGAAGGCCAAATCCAATCTTCCTTGCTTTGAAGTCCCTAGACAGGAAGCTATCTAATGGTGAGCTCTTAAGTCATCAGAGGATCAACTTTTCCAACTCCCAGTCTTTACCTCAATAGTGATATTGATGCTGTGAATTTCTGAACGACTGGTTCCATCACTCACATAGAAACTAAAAATATCATGGGTTGGCTCGATGCTCTCATGAATGCTCTGAAAGTAGTAAATGTAGTTTTCCAGGACATCTTGAATAGGGAATGATGCCTCCGGGCTGCTGGTCGTTCCAGGGCCAAAGCGATCACCTGCATGAACACGGAGAGAAGATGTGCCCTTGGATACATCAATTTCTTACTTGGAACTAGAAAACAAGGCAATATTGTTCACATGAGATAAAAATCTCCTTGAAGACAAAGGTAGGAAAAAGCAGAGGACTAGGAACTGGAAGACTTGGAGTGAGCCGCAGTTTTCCCAAGACTTAGCTACAGCAGTATCTGACTGTGCCATGTCACCGTGGATAATCAAATGGGATGGCACACACAGGCTTTTTCTTTCTGGTACACACAATGTTTTTTCTTGCACATCACAGATTCAGTGATCGTTTCGTTAGGAATCTTTTATAACATAAGTCTCGGAATAAGTCATAGTGTAATAGCCATGAGGCTACCTCAAACTTTAGCCTGTTTCAAAACCATTCTATCCAGCAGTACTATTTTCTCACTGTATCTTTTTTTTTTTTAATCTAAGAAGCCTCTCCTTCCAGCACATTTGCATCTGACCTCCAAGACAGTGCCCAGTCCCCAGGTAGAGCACTATGGCTCAGGATTACTTGACACACAGGTACAGTTCAGGCACTAAGATGCTCGCGTCCCACTCAGAGCTCAGGTGCTGCCACGGTGCGCGCAAGTGTCCCCCCAGAGGCCCATGTGATTAAATGGCCCAAGCCTGTGCTGCTTCTGCGTGGCAGTGAAACTTCTAAGAGGCGGAGCCTGGCAGAAGGTAGCCCAGCCAGTAAGGATGTGCATTTGAAGAAGACAGTGGGACCGCAGCCCCTTCCTTTCTTTTTTGCACACTGGCCCTGAGGTGGGCAGCTCTGCTTCACTACCTGCTCCCCACCACAACACGTTGTCTTGTGCAAAAACAGAGTCAATTGAATGGGAGGGAAGCCTTCAAAGCCAGAGGACAAAATGAATCAACTATCTTCCTCCCCTGATTGTTTGCAAGCATGTGTTAGAGATACAGAGCCGACTGCGGCAGGTGCCACTTGGGTACCCAGGTGCCGGGGGGCCATCCAGAGGCTATGGAAAGTGCTGGCTGCAGTGTGCTCTGCTCCTCCTGCCCCAGAAACTGTAAAAAGCTAAGAAGGGTAAGCACTGTCGAAATGATGGATGGCTTATCTTTACTTGATTCTAACCTGAGTCTTTCCAAATGATTGGTTTTAAATTGTTACCAAAATTTTCTTCTTGAGAGGGGAGAAAAAGAAACCATTTTGACTTCAAAGAAAAGTATAACTGGCAGATGTGAAAGCAGCACAGCTTCCTCCTCCCTTTGCCATGATCTTTTCTAAATATCAGAAAAGGCCATCAACTTCCTGAATGACAGTCAGGGTGACACTTGGTGGCACCCTAACAGAAAGACTAGGAACAAGGAAGCTGTTTCGTTTTTAACAATTTGTGTGAAAGAAACATAAGACAATTTTTTTTTTTTGCTTGAATGACATGATTTTTTCTTTACTGTTTGTATTGATTCTTCTAGACATCAGAAGCACAGGAAAGTCTAAGTGGCTAGTGACCCAATAACCTCTAAGATATACAGTTTGCTTTTCCAGAAAGATCTGCTAAAATGCTTCCAGTTTTTACTTTTTCCTTCCATTGATCACTGTAACTGAATAAAAACAGAACGGAATCAGTGTGCTGCTGGATATGGAAGGCCCACCTGATGATCACAACCAGCAACAACATAAAAAGAACTGGAGGAGAAGAGGGACTCAGAGCAGGTTGCTGATTCTCCTGGAGGAGTTTGTCATGCTGGCTTTCCTGATGAACTCGGCTGTTCCCATCATTTGAGGAGCTCAGGACGTGTTGTCGCTGAGAGCGACTATGGTTCACTTTGGGGGAGCTCTGGTTCTTACTCTGAGTTTTGCTCCCACTTAGAATGGTGGCCCTGCACCATTCCACCACACTCCATACACCACTCTAAGTGCTATGAACTCAGCTATTCTCCTCATTGGAGGAGCTCAGGACATTGTTCTGGTACTCTTCTCAGGGAAGCTCTGGTCCTTACTCTGAGTGTCGCTTCCTGGCTCCAGGCAGATCCCTCAGCCTGCTAGCACACATTCTTCCTCTTGTTCACACAGACTTTGGGCCTTCGGGGCATAGATCCTTGAAACAGGCTTGCATGGGAGGCATTGTGATGGGCTCTATGTCCCCAACTGGACTCATGCAGGTGGTGCCTTGAGATTCAGGCACGCAGCTGGATTCTTGGGGTTGTGTGGGGACAGGGTTACTGCATTCTTCTGAACTTGACTCTTTGGGGGACTATTATAAAATAATCCTATAAATTATGTGTCTTGTATTATTTCCCTTATAAACTCTGATTACAACAATGCGTAACACAATGGCATACACAGATATAATAACTTTTAAAAAATCACTGGAGAAACAGCTATTCAACATGTGAATCTGTCACCAAATATTTAAGCACCCATCTTTTCAGGTTTTAAAACTGCATGTTCTACTTCTTGAGGTAAATTATTCTAACTAAGATGCTTCTCTGCCTTCTTAAACAGAATCTGCAGTGGACAAATTAAGCAGTTGTGGATGTGTGCTGGCTGTTGTCATGGAGAGCTACGCCTGCACTGCCTTGGGCCTAGGGATGCCCTTGGAGGTAGTCAAGGCAGGGCATGGCCTGTCTGTGCCATTCTTAAATGAGTTCAGATCCCATAGCATGCATAGTAGTACTCTTGTTCTTACATATTTGTTGGTAAGAAGTAAAAGCTGCTTCTAGCCATTTTTAAGATATTCTTCCCATCAAGTTGGTTCTGAATCTAGGTGACTGTTTACAGACATGTGCAAATTACTTTCCAAGCAAAGAGCAAGGGCAGTCTCATGGACCTAGGGCAGCAGGGTCGTTAGCTGAAGGAGCCCAGGACAATTCTTGGCTTGCCTGCATGCCTCTGTTCATTTACAGCTCCATACCCATGTTACTGCAGGGCCACCATTCTAAGTGGGCTTCCCTGACCAGCAGCATGGTACTGCTGCCCAGCATACTACCTGTGCTAGCTCCAAAGGGAAGTTTTATACTCACTGATGATTTGAGAATCAATCACTTCTTAGGGTAGCTGATGTTTGCCAGAAATTGGGCTTCCCTCCTTGCTGCGCCTGTGCTCTCTCAAGGGTTCCAGGTACACAGAAAGCTGTGTTAGGAAGATTTGGCAAGAATGAAAGCCCCCAAGAGGAGGACCAACATCCTTTCATAATTCCTCACCTTTGTCACCCTCTCAACTGTGCAGAAAATGCCACTTTCCCTCTTCTCCAGGTGACCTCTGACCCTTCAGGTTGCAGCCCACGGTCACCTCCTCAGACTTTGCTGCCTTTCGAGGCAAAGCAGTTGCTGAGTTCTATGTACTGTCTTTGTGTCTTTCCCTCTCCTGATATTTGTCATATTGTAATTTATCAATCTTCATATTTTGTCTCCTACTCAAGGCGGGGTCTGCGTTCCTCATCTTTATAGCTGTCGTATCTAGCACAAACAATTGTTAAGACAAACCTAATTCAGTCATAAGCAAGTCTGAGCACACACATTGAAAGGCAAATAGAGAAAAGACTCAAGACTTTTGACCAGAAAAACATGGCTATCCTACATGAATTTCTGGCCAACAGGACCAAAACTGGGGCACCCTGCTGGCCTCTGACTCCTGCAGTCAGTGGTCTGTCCCTGGGATCTGCCAGCTGCACACAAATCAGCCCCATACACTGACACTCAACAGTCTCACTGCTCAGAGCTATCTCAGCTGCCACTCAGAGCAGTCTCAGGGGGCCTGCGGACAGTTCATGCCTTCTTGCTTTTCCTCCTCTGTGATAAGGAGGATGGATTCAGGGCAGATGGCAGAGGGGAGGAATGCTTGGGAGGGTGTCACAGTCTGCATTTGAATTCCTGTCAGATCCATAGAAGGTGCTGATGCATTTGCTAGGGTTCAGCTAAACCACAGAAGCCTCACAATAAAAGGACAGAAATTTTTACTTTCTTGGTGCTCAATTCTGAATGTAATCCCTAAGTCCTACCACTGCATTGCAAGCATACCAAATCCCCTTCCTTTGTTCTATTTCTTCTATAGCATTTATTCACCTCTTAATGTCTTATTTCATTTTCTTGTTTTTCAGGTCTTTTGTTTGTTTCTCTCCACGAGGATCCAAAGCACTATGAAGACAGGGGATTTTGTCTGTTTCATTTATGGCTGTACCCCTTATGCTTAAAAAGTGCATGGTCCATAGAAAATGCTCAGTCCATATATGTCCAATGAACACAACCTTTCTTTCTGCCATTTCATGGAGATGATTAGATTCTTCTTTAACTTTGCATCTATACATTTAATTGGAATAGGGGGCTTGTGGGTTAGCTCTGTTGTTTAAGCGCCTGCTGGGGCAAACCCAGTCAGACCCAGGGGACGATGGTTCGATCACCAGCTCCCCATGCCTTACCAGACCTGCCCTTAAAGCAGCCTGAGCCAGCCCCCCAAAAAACCAAACAACAAAAAACTCCATCTCAACATTTAATTGGAACACAAGACTCCCCACACTCTCCTTTCTTTCCAGGTCCTGAATAATTCTGCAACAAATCTACCATGGTTACCTGTTCCTGTGTTCTCAATGCAGCCGTATTTGGGCAGAACACTTAGTTTAATGATGGCATCTTCCTGGAGGTTGTCCTGATCATCAGTAGCAAAGAAATGGTGAAATGAAAGTGGAGCTCTCCCTCCCTCATCAACCTAAGGAAGAAAAGAAAGTATAGACCTTGGGTAGCTGCACATAACCACAACAGAAAAGGACTGAATTGTGATGCTATGTGGGGTGACCTTCCAGCACCAGCCCCACGTCTAGAAGTGGCAGGTGCTCTACAGACAAGATGAGGGCTGTGTGTGCTGCTTACACCACAGTCTTGCAGTCTTCCAATGCTCAGATGTGATGACTTTTGCATCTCTGTATCATTCCATGATGGATCTGGTTATAAAGCAGCCATGGCCCATTGCAATCACCCACCTGGGTGCAGCTGTGTGACAGAATGCTGTCTTCCTGTGGCACCCATGTTCAGAGGTCCACTGCTAGAGAATGATGGGCCCAGTCCTCCCTCAAACACAGAGAAGGTGACTCCTTAAACACATTCACATTCAGCAGAAAGTCCCACTTAATTCCCTTATATTGTATATTTATATGTCTGTAGGAGAAACGGGCTTACCAGATCTGAAAGCAAATGCTTGCCTTAATGTCAAGGAAGAAAATAAATCCGTGTAAGTGAAAGCAGCTGCTCAAACTAACTTTTTCCTTTATGTCCTGTTTTATATCCTAACTCTACAACCCATGTCTGAAGTTCTTTGCTGACCTGTTGGAAATGCTCAAGCAATGTTACTCTGAACAACTGTTGGCTAACCATGGAATGACATAAAAATTATAGAGCAAGACTCTGAGAGTTGGGATAGTCCAGGTCATTTCTCCAAAGTGTAGAAATGGAAACAAAGGGGGTACATTAGAACCTTCTAGAAACAATTCAGTTTTATGAATTTTCAGTTGCTTGACCAAACCAGAAAATCTCTGGAGGTGTGCTAGTATAAAAATATACATAGAAAGTAGGAAGAAGAAAATGAATTCAGGTTTATAGAATCCTGACCATGCACCAAATACTGTGAAAGGGGGCATCAGAGAAATCGCTTATGTACCAAGAACAGAAATATTTTAAAGACGAGGAAACTGAGGCTACATAAGATTAAATTCTTGAAGAGTTGGCCAAATAGCTCAGCGAATTAAAGGGCCTGCAAGCAGGTGCAGGCGCCTGGGGTTTGATCTCCAGGCCTACTGTGCTGGCCCTGCCCCCGAGGCACACTGAGATGGCAATTGAGACTGGGTGTGCTGGCACGTGCCCATAATCCCAGCTCTTGGAAGGCTGTAAACAGGAAGATCACTATGAGTCCAATCTAGTAGTGAGACCCTGAATATCCTGTAGACCCTTCCCTAAAATACAAAAAAA
>NDGN011555844.1:0-21485 GCA_002564285.1 Tympanoctomys barrerae | reverse complement strand
AAAAAAAAAAAAAAAAAAAAAAAAAAAAAAAAAAAAAAAAAAAAAAAAAGAAAAAGAAAAAAATTAAGTTCTTGGTCCAGCATCACTCAGTCAGTAAGAGATGTGGTGCTCGAACTCACCTTTGGGAAATTTCAGCAATGAAGACACATTATCTTGTCCACCTGTCTTAAGGATCTGTTAATATTGTTTACAGTGATAAGTATCAGCTGAATTTAAGGAGTAATTCAGCTGCTGCCAGCATTAGATTGTGAATTCCTCAAAGATATAGTCTTCTTCTACTTTTATTCCCGCTGCTAACAGTACTCAGCATAGTGTTGAGCACATAAATGTTCACAGACTAATGTGGATATCATGGTATGCTCTTCAGGCTAAAATTATTTTCATCTCTTTAGAAACCTTACAATTAACAACCACTCATATCTTGATGTCATCACTTTGATATGGAGGGGGAATTTGACTGTCAATGTAGGCAATAATTCACTTATTTCTATCACTGAGGTCTCTGGCTTTCTCTAGCACTCAGTGGTTATTGCTCTGAGAGCTGCTTACTGTGATAAGGTCAGCAAAACCGATGACTGGAGGTGGATTCCCAGCTGGAGTGATCGTGATGGTAAATATCTGATTGTCCAGTTGGTTGTGGTCCATGTCAAAGACAGAAAAGTAGAAGCTGTCGGTAACCAGATGACTGACTGTCTCAAACCCAGCTGAGTATCTACAAAGGCCAAAAGGAAAACCAAAAGAATGAGCCACACAGACAAACCAGATCAGATGGGCTTTCTACATAAATGGAGCGGTGAGCAATATGTTCATTGAAGGATTCACAACCAGTTGCTTAAATATCTTAATACAGTTTTGAAAACTCTGGAAAATAATACACAGTGGCTATGTACCTAATGTTCTTGTTGTTGATGTCCTCCATTGTGAAATTGGCAACCTCAGAGAGCTCTTCCGCCTCAGATCCTGAAGCTCTTAAGAGAGCACCGTACATAGGCAGAGAATTTAACTGAATCCAGATTTCTGGGTCGGGGGAAGAATCGTCCTAGTCAGGCAAACGTAAGTCAAAACATGAATGGACATTTGCAGGGATAAATACTTTCAGTAGTAAAAGATTTATAGGCACCCCCTCTGAGTTTCTCTTGTCCTAAAGCAACAGCACTTCCAAGTCCAGAAAGACCCCAGAACTTATTCCTCCCAAGCACTTCTTTGTTCCAAGAGTAGTTCAAAGTAACAGTGGAAAAGCACATGTTAAGTATGGGGCATAAAACAAAGAGAGGCCCATACAAAATTTTGTTTATATTGCATCTTCTAATGAAGAAGAAAATGTGGTGTGTTCAAAGTCATCTATCCATAAACACAGATATGCAGGCTTCCTTTTTCATTTTTGAGGTGAGGATGATCTGTGTCTCAGAAACAGGTAAAATCCCTATACCACAGGACACATTGTATAATGATAAGATTCTGTAATACAGCAAGAATAAAAGTTCTTTAGCTTATCCCATGACTCACTTTAAATAGTATTCAACATGCTAAAATTTTGGATTAACATGGAGAATGCCCTATAGATTTCATTCTGGATCTACGAATGCTCACTCTCCAAGACTCATATTCTTAACCAAAGCCATTTTCCTTTTTCTCTCTCTGCATTGTTCATTGAGAAATTAAATTGATTTTCTGTATTTCTACATGGAAAATAACTGAATGTCTTACTGGACAACTTCCTCTTTCTTCAAGCATATTTTTAGAAATATCTAGGAGGCAGGCAACATCTTGGAAAGTTTCCCGGGGTCACTCATCTTTTAGTGTAGTTGAATGTGAAAATGGGGCAACTCTGTACTTTACCACAGCAACAATAAAAATAAATGCAGCAAGTCAGTTTTACTTTCAAATGCAAATTTCTGTAGCTGTACTTTCGCGTGAGCGATGGGATCAGGAAGGAGAGCACAGACCCCCGGTAGGCCAGGGGCAGCAGGCTTCAGTCCATCGCCATTTCTGTCCCTGGGGAACTTTTTAAGTTAGCTGTTCAGAGTTCTGATGCAAGATCACAGCATTTTCTCATATCCCTTGCCACTAGCAAGAAAAGAAACTAAAATTTATCGAAACTGCAAAACTTCAGAATATTTTTCCTAAATTTATACTCTTTTAAAATTCCTTTATTTCTCCACATTGGTTATCAAATACAATGTGTAGGCTTTGAAAGATGACTTCCTAATATCACTGTGACTTCCCTCTGATTGAGAGCTTTTAAAATCCAGCTGAGGGCTTTAGGGTATTGACTTTTGAGATCATGATAAACTATGAGGACTGAGCTCCAGGCTCTTGATTAGAATGAATAGCTTCTAAAGTCCACACTGGCAAATTTGGCAAAAAATGTTTATTTCATGTCAGGCACATCTTATTATATTTCAATTCTCAAATGATTGCTGCGTTTGGAAAAATGGGAGATCAGCTAGATTTTTCCCCCTTGGAAATTCCCTTTTATAAATTAAAGAAAACTGCTATTTTAGTAATCCAAGATATTACAGTTATACCAAAAGGAATAAAAATACAGACCTTGGTCTTAGTAGCTTGCCTGATTAAAGACCTTTGAAGCCCTTTTTGGATTAACTCGTTTTCATTTTCTTTTACTATTTACACATCTATGAAACATCATTCAACCGGAGGACTGAGACTCAATAACAATTTTTACTTATGTGGTCCTCCTCCATCTTGTCCTTGCGCCTTTCATCACCCCAAAACTTGTTTCATATTTCCTTGAACTTCTTCCTATCATTTGGTACATTACTGTAAAGGGTACTTTTAGAGTTAGACTCAACTCTTAACAAGGTTTTTCTTTTTACTCAGTGCTAGACTGCTAAGATCCATCCGTGCTGCTGGGTATAACAGTAAGCCATCCGTTATGAGGCTAATATTCTTACTGAATAAATACACATGCCATCTGTCATCCTGCTAATGGGCATTTGGCTGTGTCAATATTTTTGCTACTGCAAATGGTATCATGATGAAATGCTTACAAATGTCCACTGGTGTCTATGTGAACATTTCTCCTGGGGAGGAATTAGGAGTGGGAGAAAAGGTAAAGGACTGTCAATTCTCACAAGGCCATGCCAGGTTCCTTCATACAGCGGTTGCTCCAACTTACACTCCAGCTATAAGGAACTTCTTCCATTTCCTTCCTAACACATGGTATACAATTATCATCTTAGCTTTTTCTAAACATTGATGAAGGTAGACATCCTTCATATGTTTATTGATGACCTGGGTTCCTTATCTGTGAAATTCCTATTCACGCCTCTTGCTCTTGTTTCTAATGGATGTTTCTTTTTGAGCTGCAGAAGCGTTGTTATTTGTGATTAAATGTAGTGCAGATATCTTCTCCCAATTTTTAACTTGCCCATTTGCTGCCTTTATGGTATGCTTTGATGAATATAAATTTAATTTGAATAAAGTCAAAATTTTCAAAAACTGTTTTGCCATATAAATCATTTTGTGCAGTTCTACACTCTAAGTAGCCTTATGTCCCCTGATCTGGCTTATTTCTGTTTTGTATTAGGAATCCAAGAACTTTCTAACATACTTCAGTGCTACATTATTTTAAATATTATAGGTTTATAATACATCTTGCCATACAATAGGGCAAATCTCGGCCCTCCTAACACTCTTCTTCAGAATCTTGGCCCTTTCCTCTTCCTTTCATTTTTCAGAGCCTGTCTACCTCTAGGGCTTTTAATTTCAACTGAACTGAATTAAAAAATCACTTTTTGGAAATCTGTATTTTTCTTTTTAAAAATTTACTTATTTGGTACATGGTCTCACTATGCAGTTCAGACTCACAGTGATCCTCCTGTCTCATCCTCTCCAGCACTGGGATTATAGGCATGTGCCACCACGCCCGGTTTCAGGGCCATGGTGGCATGTGGCACTGGGCATCAAAATGGGGCCCTTGAGCTTGCCAGGCGGGTGCTTAGACTGCCGAGCTATCTCTCCAGCCCAAAATTTGGATTTTTTTCATATATAATGTTCCACTTCACAAATATGGTGTATCTCTTTATTAAATGTTTCCTAAATATCTGTCAGTTTTTCTCTGTGGAAGTACTGCCTGATTCTTTAAAGATTCAACCCAAAAAACATGATGTTATTTTAACACTATTTTAAGTGTTTCCCTCTTTTTAGTTACATCTTACTGGCAAGTTTTTTGCTTAGGTACAGCAATGCTACTGCTGTTTATTGACCTTATATTTAGCCTCTTTCTAAATTCTTTTATTTCCAATGCTCTCTTTGTCAAGAGATTTATTTTTTATGTATTCAGTCATAGCATCGGTCTTCTCTAGAAGTTACAATCTTTTGTTCATGTTTATCTCTAAATACATGATATGCAAATTTTATGAATGTTATAATATTTTGAATTATTTTCTTTTTGGGAGGGGCACAGAAATGCTACTAGCTTGTTGATGTTAATCTTGTACTCCTCATATTACAGATGAGAAAACCGAGGCCTAGAGTATTTAAACAACTTGCCAAGGGTCCTTGGGCTAGTAAGTGATGAGCATGAATTAGTGTCTGCTGGTTCGAACCCCAGAACCCGTGCTATCCCTCCCCTACTGGAACCCGTGCTATCCCTCCCCTACTGGTCTATTTGCAGAACATGCATAAAGTACAGGTAGTAAGCAAGTGCTAGGAGGCAAATCATCCGAGGTCCCACTTCAGCCTCTTGTCCCTTCTAGCAGTGTCGCATTTTCTTTGGGTTATCAATACTCTAAGCACAGACCCACTACTCTCCTTCTTTATCCTCTACCCCGCTTATGACTAGCATTCAGAGGACTTCCCCAAGCAGTTCAGCTTATGCTGAAAACAAGGCAGCATTTTTGAAAAGAAAAGTTATGACAGACAAGTACAAAACTCCTCTGCAAGCCTCGGAGAAAGTGCTCAGGTAACCAAGCTGGGGCTTTCAGGATGCACGCCGTGCTCCTGGCAGGCTGGGACAGCTTGTGGGTGTCTTTCTGCTCTGGTGGGTAAATGCAAATGCAATCAATTTTGGGGAAGTGCACCTTCAGTTGCCAATGTGCACACGTTTTGATGCGCAGCTTATAATATATAGTTAATGGACAAGAACCATTCCTGGAATGATATTTTGGTCTGTCAGATATTTTTCAGGCCTTGGTGATCTATTGATCAAATCTGAATTCATACATTTTTTATGAATTCATGAGTTTCATAGGATTCAAAAGACCATACCTTATGGTAAAAATTAGCTGTCAATTAAAACAAAATCAAAGCTATATTGAAACTGTAGCAAGCCCACAGGAAGAATGAAGCTTGAATGTAGTTTCCTATCACTTGAGACAATTTAAAGGGGAAAGTCTATAGAACCGAAATGTTTTGTCATGCTACTATTCAGGACTAGATTTCAGAGCAAGATTTCTCAGCCCAGAAAAGGGTTGCTTAAAACTATCTGATGTCAAGATAGATAGACAGACAGACAGATAGACACATAGACAGACAGGCAGGCAGGAAGGCAGGCAGACAGACAAGATTATTCATTGAAATTTTAAGATTAGTAAAGAAAAATACTAAGAATGCTTATGATCCAGGTAATTATTCTTCCTTTAATGACATTATAAAAGCCACATTATTATGTTTACATAGACAGTGCATATCTATTTATAACAGTATACATAAATATAATATAAAATTAATTATCCTCATTATCCTTAGCTCCAGAGACAAAAATCAAAGAAAAATGGTAAGTTTAATTATCAGGATCACTCATCAAGCTAGGCCCAGACTGGGGAAAACCCCCAGGATCCGTGATTTTCTCCTCGAGCCCCTTCCTATGCTGTTTCTCTCAGGAAGGAGACAGTGCCCGAGGCGGTGCCTTGCCTCTGGAAATCTGCAGAGGCACTGCCAAAGAGATGCCTTACTTCTATCTGGAGTGCACTTTCTTGAGAAACAGGCATCCCCTCAGGGAGCCAGGAAATATTTATTAGTCATGGGCCATGTAAATTCTTCTAACATGTTCTTTTCCTAGAATCTTCATTGTAAATATTATGGATGGCACTGAGACTATGAAACTTGGACTTTTCTAACATCAGCACTGTTTCCTGTTGCCAGTCACCCATCTTATACATATATATTGTGCTTTCATCAAAATTTTACATACGTACTCATCTGCTCCTGTGACACTGTAGAAGCCAGGACACTGTGTGTGGACCCCTAAGAACTGTAGGGAAGCTGAGAAAAGGTTCCGTGTATGGTCTCTATACCTGTTGACTCACATGCTTAGTCCCAGTGAGGCTTTCTAGTCAGCCGGATCCGCAGACACAGAGGCACAGGCATAGCAAATGCAATACTTACCACGTATGCAAGGTGTGACCTGGTGATCGTGGCTGTGCCATGACTTGAAACAGTCATGCTCAGAGAGGAACCAGCAGCCAGCCGAGGCCCTGTGTCCTCTGACACGGACACCTCCACTCTTACTTGGGACACTGTCACCGCCAGGCCCTCAGTGACTGAGATCTCCAGGCTGTCTTCCCGGGCAGAAGAACCATCGTGTACATACTGCACACCGTTTTTCTCAACATCATCATATGTGAAAGTGTCACCTTCCAAGAATAAAACAAATCATAAAGCCAATGACTTCGGGAGTAATGGCTTTCATTTATACAGCGCCTTTGTTCTCAGAATTTTCAAGTACACACAGAATCAAAAACATCAGGAGCCATAAGTTAATTAGTCTAAACACAACCCACTGTAGGATTCCCTTTACAATCCTTGATAAAATGGTGGGCTACTCTGTCCTCCAGCACTTCCCAAGGTGAGAGTCTCTTTAACAAGGTATCTAGTTCCTCTGCAAACAGCTTTAATATGTTTGCTTTTTAAAGGTTCTTAATCATATAGAGCTAAAATCTGCTCTGTAAGATCCACTCATCAGTATTACTTCTAGAAAAATAAAGAACAAGCCTCTATTCTTTATGACCACCCTTCTAGAATCTAATCTTGATACTGAAAAACTTAAGAAAATACATCATGCTTTACAAGCCTATAATCATCTTTATTTTAATTGAGTATAAAGGTTTTGTAATTAAAAATTTAAAAATATACTTACAATTAGAAACTGTATCTAGTCTAGACTCCTAATTCATAATAGATTAGATAGGTGTTGTATGAAAAAAAGTTTCAAGTTCATGTAAGTTTTAGGGGAATGAGATTAACTCCAAGTTAAAAAAAAATACACATTTTACTTTTTCTGTATTTTAGGGAAGGGTCTACAGGGTGTTTAGTGTCTCACTACTAGATCAGACACATAGTGACCCTCCTGTTTACAGCCTCCCAAGAGCTTGGATTACAGGTGCACACCACCATGCCCATCCTCAATTGCCATCTCAGCATGCTCCAGAGGCAGGACCAGCATGGCAGGCCAGGGAATTGAACTCTCGACCCCTGCACTTGCTTGCAGGCACTTTAATCCACTGAGCTATTTGGCTGGCCCTAAAAATACTCATTTTACACTGCAGGATTTATTAGTGCTATACAATCTTCTTTTTCTTTTTCCTTTTTAGTGCCAGAGACTGAATATAGGGCCTCCTACATGCTAGGCAAGTGCCCTATCACTGAGCTACAACTCCAACCCCAAGAATCTTCAATATACAAATAGTAAAGCTTCTCAACTTATTTGATCAGGGAGCTTTTTTCATGAGAAGCACCTCTAAGTGTCATGGGCCCTAATGATTCCAGAAAATATAATTAAGGAATTTATCTTCTTGGATATTGTTTTTAACTGTTTTCTGTTGTACAGGTGCTAATAATTGGTGTTATATATTGGATAATTTATTCATCTAGATAATTTATTCATTTTCTATTGAAGAATTTATTCATTCTCCATATTAATAAATCTAAAATACCTCTCCATAGAGTTAATGGTTTTACTAGTGTCCATATGCCTAAAAAGAGATAGTATGACTTTTATACACATCTTTAGATTATATATATTTATCACATAAATACAGTCAAATGTAGTATTACAGACATAGGACAATGACTATGTGTCCCTAAAATAGTTCATCTAGGCTGCAGAGAAGGTATTTTAATGATATTTCTTCTCTTCAGTACATTTTTAAAAGTCTACCTTTGTGACTCCCAAATGCCAATACTGGTGATTCTTAACAATTCAATCTGCCTTCAAGGTAAAAAATTTGTCCCACCAGAGATATTTAGAAGAATGCACAAGATAGAGTACTATCTCTAACATCAAGGTTTTTAGAAAGTAAAGGTCTTTAGAATAAGATATGGAATTTTGAGATGACTGCTTTGGAGAGGGTAATATTTACTTTGCTATATGAGGCCTGATTACTAAAAAACTTAGACTTCCTTGTATTTTTGGGAATTTTTTGTTCTTCCTGAATAATCTATATGCACAGTCTTAGAAAAAGCACAATAAACATTAATATAAAAGGTGGTCATTGATCCCCGGCATTGCATTCTATGCCAGGCCCACCCCCGGGCAAGCTAAGTCAACCACTGAGAAAGGGTGTGATGGTGCACCCCTGTAATCCCAGTGTTGGGGAGGCTGAAAATAGGAGGATCACCATGAGTCGGAGCTGCGTAGTGACACCTTTGTACCAAATACATACATACACACATACATACATACATACATACATACATAAAAAGGTGGTCATATAAGCACATGATTAGAAGAGTGCATTACACAGTTTAGATAAATTGCAAAACTATGTTCCCTTTTGTGGATGAAGATACATGTAGCTAACATATCAGAGTCATAATGGAAAAGATATTGCAAAGACTCACATATTAAATTAAGCCACACAAATTCACCTCCACGAAAAAGTTATAGCAAAGTGGCTGCTGTCACTTTGTGTGGCAATGTGTTAAACACATTGGCTCAAGTCTTAGAAATCAAGTAATCTCACAATTGGAGGAAGTAGCTTTACAGTTTTCAGGGTGAGGCTGGGTGCCTGCACCAGAGGTCTGGGGTGGGCAGAGAAAAGTGTCTCTACTGACTGGGCCAATGAGATAAACTCAATAGGAGGTCTGTCCTCATAGCACATCCCATAGCTGTAGAACAAAAGGCCCCAAGCAGGTCTAGGAGGAACATGCAGCTACCTGCAACCATGGGTCCTCGGAAGTCAGCTGTGTCCTTAAGGAGCACACCATGCTGCGGAGGTGTCTGAAGCTTGAAGAAGAGTTCTTCGGGGACTGCCTGAGGGTCCCTTACTATCACCTGGAGGCCTATGGCAAGAGAACAAGGCATGGGGAAAGGATGGGCACAGTCTCAATTGTATTCTTGCACACATTCAAGCCAAGGCCAGGCTGGAAGCCAGGGTGTGGGTGATCAGTAATCAAGGCCGACACAAGCGCAAAAGTTGATCAAAGAGCTGACTCAAAATGGTAAGTAGGTTATTTCAAAAAACTACTTATAGCAGTTCTGAATTCAGAAATCTGGAACACTTTTTCTTCCATACATATATACAGAAAGGGCAGAAGCAGATCAGGCTTGACCAGCTGAGCCAGCTGTTCCTTCAGAAAATATACTAAAATAAACTGTTTTCTGCTTTTCATTTTTTAAAAATTATTTTTCAGAATATTCCAGGAAAAACAAATTTCATGACAGCTGCTATGGCCATCATGAAAGTGAGGAAGAAAGTAAAAGTGACCTTTGTTATTGTTAAGTGTGGCCTGCCTATAAGTTTGATGACAATTAATTTTTGGCCAAAACACATATGGAGAAATTGGATGATTAATTTTAGGACAAAAACTCACATACAGAAACTTGTGCCAACAAGATACACGTAACAAAATACACATAACAAAAATCACAATGCCCACTATTTGCTAGTGAAACGTCCTTGGCATAAGAAGAACAATCTGAAGAGTATGCATACTACAAGGAAACACAATCATGTATCAAATAACAGGGCTGACTCTAACTCTTCAAACTTCTGAAGGTTATTGCAATCCATCACTTCTCCTATCCCTCTTTGCTTTCTAAACAGAAAACAAGAGCAGTCATTGAAACTCGCTCCCTGTATTCTCTCGCTCCCTGTATTTGTTAGTGAAGACAACAAATCAAATTCTAGGAGGCTGGGAAATAAATTCTGCGTTGCATTCCATCACAAGCTTTGGCCTCGGAAGAGTTTATTCCCTTCTCTCTGCACTGCCTCTATTTGCATAAGAATGGGCAGGAGGAAGGCTAGACAAGTGTGGAGAGAGAGGTCACTGTTCTTGGTACTCAAGAAGAAGCTTGGAGAGAGACAACTGTTGAAATATGGTTCTGTTTGTAGAGCTGCGCTTCCTTCCGGCTCCCAGTTCTTACCGAGAGAAGCACGGCCTCCTGGGCGGACCTCAAGCAGGGAAGCGGTGACCTGGGGTGCGGGTGGGTCCCGGACAGTGGGGAGTAAGTGAATGGTGAGGGCCATCTCCGGACTTGTGTGCTCTCCATCAGACACTAGAGAGAAAGTGCACACACACACACACACACACACACACACAATTACATAAATCAACTTGGAGTCTGATAGTCTGTTACACAAATCAACTTGTAGTCTGACTGTTTCTAAAAATACAGTACATTTTTAGATTGCCAGCCATATATGTTGGGAATCCAAAACGTCCCCTCGAGTTTCATTGTGTGGAAGGCTTGGTTGCCATCTGATGGCATTTGAGCAATTGAATGGATCACAAATTATCAAACTTCATTAAGTAGATTAATCTGCCACAGAGTTCACAGCTCAAGGGGCGCACTGGGTGAGGGGAGTGCTCGCTGGATCGGGTGGGTCAGTGGACGATGCCTGTTGAAGGCAGGCCTTGGTCGTTGGCTCCCTCCTCCCTGGCTCTTTCACTCTTCCATCTCCCCCTATTTCCTGGCTGCCATGCAGTCAGCAGGTTTTCCCTCACGTACGCCTGCCATGATGTTTCTATCTCACCACATGCCTAAAGCAATAGGACCAGCTGACCATGGACTAAAACCTATGAAACCAGAAGCCAAACTAAATCTCACTTCCTTTAATTTGTGGTTGTATGTTGTCCTAGCAACAGAAAAGTAGATTAACATAACACTTGGAAGAGATGCTTACAGATGGGAAAAGTAAACAAGCCCAGGAAGATACTGTGAGCTTTCTCTATGGATAAAAAAGGATAATAAACCTAAAGAAAGAAGTCATTTAAGAGAGTGCTTTCACAGCAAGGTGATTTTGATAAATGTTTCTGGAAAGTAGTACAAAATATGCACTTTCAAAAGACGCTGGTAAAGGCTTTCACTTATGTAAAAATTCTGATTTAGCTCATTCTGCCAATATTGCAGAAAAAAATATTTTTTTCTCAAGAATTCGCTTCCATAAATTAGAAAGAATTTTTGAAAGCAGTGAAAATATTTCTTGGGGCATTTGTGTGGAATTAAGCAAGGCCATTTTTACCTAGTCATTATGCACAACACCATAAATAGAAGACACCTCTGTGAGCAAAACAGTGACCTTTAGTTTTACTTCCTTGTATTACTTTTTTCAACTGAGCATTGAATTCCTAAGGGAAATTAAGGCAAAACTGCCTGACCCTGACTCTTCTTTCTCATACCTCAATATACTCTCTCTTCTCCAAAAGCCTAGCTGGGACAGACCATCTGCTCATCTGTTTATCCACCGTGGCTTTGAGAAAACTGTGCTGTTATGGTATGCTCACTGGTGGGCTGGGGATGAGGAAGTGCTTTCTGGCCTCACTTTCTCCTGTACTTGGTCACCAGTCACTAGACTCTGATCTCACCATTGCTCAGTGACTCCCAGCCATGATCCCATTTATGTTCTCTGGAACAAACATACCCTGTGGGCACCGTGCGTTAGGTATAACTTGTCTTGGAGACAAATCTGAGAACATAGCAGATGTTTAAGTTATCCTCCATGTCTTAGAGAAACCCAGACGACAGTCCCGTGGAAGGAGCAGGGACAGCACGTGCACAGGCATTGCTGTATGGCTTGGGTCACTTGGTCAAGTGTCAAAATTAGTGCTGCAGTTTCTCCACTCATGGTTAATCTCTCCAGATGCTCAGAACGAAGGAGAAGACTGCTAACTTTCGAAACCTTGAGAACATTCTAATTTTTCCATAAATTTCAGTAGATTTAGGACTCTGAGGTTCCTGGAATCTACAGTTTTTTAAAAAAAATCTATGTTAAATAAAAATAAATAATTGCAAAATACAAATTTATTTTTCTGGTATAATTTACATTGGTTTTATTTTTAAATGGCAGGAAGCTCATGCAGACTTCAATATTCTTATTTTATTGAAGTGGAAAGAAAAGGCCTTATGACCTAAAGAGCCCTAGTTCTCCTATACAGCTCTCCAGCATGACCAAGGCAAATCCTTGCCTCTGTGAGTTGAAGAAAGCTACTTTGGTCATGTTCTCCATCCCTAGAAAATATATCTTATGAGTGCCACGTTTTATAATTAAATATAAAAAGTTAATAGTTAAAATATCAGCAGCTATGTGTCTGACCCACTCCTTAAGCAAAGTTCCTGAGTTCTCTGAGGAACATCTCACTGCCTCTCTGGGTTAAACCCACCCTGTGGGCACCACGTCCCATGTGCTCCTTCGCCAGAACTGCTCTGAGGGCAAGTGAACATGTCAGAAGCCAGGAGGGTCAGGAATGGGGCTTGCTTCCTCTTCTTAGCTGATTACCCGGAATGAGCTATTCTTTCTCATTCTATGGGTTAATGTCCCAGTGGAGGTTTGTTACTACCTTAGCAATTTAAATTTTCTCTCACAAATCTCTCCTAAAGGACATGACTTCCTTCTTATTAGATTCTAAAGTTTTTCACAAAATCAAACAAAAGAAACACGGAAAGAGAAAGTGACGTAAGGTCCTTCCTTTTATTCTGTATAGTGGGTTCAGAATCATTTAACCTAAGGTCCTAAATAAGTCAGTTGCAAACCCCTCACCTACTCAAGCTTCAGGGTAAAAGGCTGATGCACACTACTATGACATCTGCTTTCCATGCCCAACACACACACACACACACACACACACACACACACACACACACACACCAGAATAAGCTGACCAGCTTATGCGCTGAGCTAGAAGCTTAAACTCAAGTTCTGGCTCTTCTCTTTGCCACAGTGAGAATCTGGGCCAAGTCACCCTTAGTGACTTTCAGTAGCCTCATCTTTAAAACGCTGAAAAAAAATCATCATCTCATAAAGATTAAATGAGATACTTCATGTAAGTTCCCCTCAAAAAAGTCAAAAAGAGCTCTGTTATACATTACTACTGATTGTACGAGTTAGGGGTTTTAATGTGCCAGTTACACAATCCAGAAACCTAATGTTGGTTCATGTGTGATTTTTCACAGTGAAAAAGAAGGCCTGGGAGTTTGATGACAGTGGTTTTCAGTCCCTCCAAGGTTGCTCTCTGCCTGAAGTGTTACAGGACACATGGATGGTTATTCTAATAAGTTTGTCAATCCCATCTGAACAGCTTTATTAAAAACACTATTTATGGTAAGTATCCTCACTGTCACCTAAACAAGAAAGTTCGGCTTTATGTCGCTCCAGCACAGATAGCAGGTCTGACCCTGCTTTTGCTGATTAGTGTCCAATTTCTATTGTGTGTGAATTAATAGGAGGATGCTAAGATTCTCAACACTTAAATTTCTCAACTCCTACTCTGGGTCATAAGAGTTCCTTGCAGAAGCAAGCATTCAGTGTGGCTCTACCCACGATGCCACGCAACCACAGTGCGTTAGCTGAATGTAACCCAGACGCATGCATGTGCCAGTGATTGTTCTGGGAGTTGTATCCAATGCTGCGGCGGCTGCTGTTGACCTCCATTGATGGGGGAGGAATTCAGGCAAAGAGAGGCTGAACTTTAGGCTCTCTGGATCCAGACTTTAAAGTCTCAACCATGACTGCCTCTTTTTAAACAAATATCTGGACAAACTGAATTAGAGTTTAAGTGTAGCATCAACTTTTAACATCTTTGGTAGATTATTTTTCTATGGATACAAAAGTAACCAGTTACTATTTAATTAACTATGTGATAATTTTAGAAGAAAGTTGTTTTGGAGGAAAAGTCATAACTTTTAATTAGCTCTTGGAAAACAGCTAAAAGTAATGATGAAGGCAGCAGAAAGAAATTAATAAGGGAAGGAGCAATTCCATTTTATAACAAAATCGAGATTAAATTCTTTACCTGTGAAGTGGAATTTCACAGATTCTGGGAGACCTGAAAGAGCAAGAGAGAAAATCAGCATACTAAACATTCTGGGGCCAGAGTGACATGGACCAGGCACAAAGCAGGGAGCAGAGGTTAAGAAAGAGAAAGATGTTTTATTTCAATTATTCTGATTTAAGAAACAGCAGGTCATTTGCTAATGTTACGCTGAATTTAATAATGCCAGCAATAATTTTGAATAGCAAAAGGAACCACATAGTGGAATAATTTTGTATCACAGCAGTTAAGAGTGATTTATAATACACTCATTCAGATCCTGTTTTATCAGGACACGGACTCCTACAAATTGGTGAATGGGGGCAACGTAGTATATCACTGACAGCGCTCTCGGGTGGGTCAATGCCGTCGTGGCATTGAGTGATACCTGGGACATTGATTTACACCCTGTAAGCATGTGAGGGATTTATCTTGCAGCATTTATCCCATAGGTTATACAGGACAGGGCTCTGCTCTTTCAGAAGAGACTCTAAGAACCAAGATGAGAGTACAGATCTGGAAATTGCTTCAACCACGGCTGACATGTTTTCTTTGCCTCTAATCCCAGGCTATCTTTAGGATTTCTTATAAAGTAGGTCTGGTAAAGTAGGGATAGAGCACTATAAACATTTTCATGGGCTATTAGTTACCTAGTTACTAAACACTAGGGATATTCCTCAGAAAAGGGGCCTGTTTCTGCCCTTGGAGACTTTCAATCTAATTGAGGAGTTAATAGGTTTCTGGATGAATTAACTTATATTAAATAATGGTAGCTATCATGTTGTGCATGTTTACCATTAGAAATTCTAAAATTATTTAATCCATTACCATAAGAATTTCTAAAATTACATAGCCTATAAGAATCTCTCAGCTCTTCCATATGAATAAATCTACTCTATAAAATACCCTACAGTCATTGTATTACATGGTACATATATCCTAAACGTCATTTAGAAAGATGTTTCAGGATTTGCAGGATCAATCAATGGCACAGACATATTTAGGGGTAAAGACTCACCCCAGTTGGCTTTGCTAACTGGATCAAGCGAAGAGACACGGTGGTGAGGTTCAAGGCTCTCCTGGCTTTGTAAAAGGACATGCCCCCGGTTTCCATGAAAGACTACTTTTCCCAGGATTTCCTGCCAAATCTGGGTGCCAATTCCAACAGGGTCACCCTCATTCTACATCCTCCATGACACCTTCCTTAAAGTTCTGCAGGGCCCCTTGCTGGGTTCCCATCCACCATGGCGGTCAATGAGTTCCTTCTGGAAGCCAGCCCCTGGGTCTTACTATGTCTGCTGGCCCTTCTTGTCCTATAGAGACCTCAATCCTGAGAGGCCCATGGGACTCAGAGGGCTGGCCTATCTCCTGCAAGGTTGTCATTCCTGCCCTGCTTTATCCTCCACATCTAAGACTCATTTTCTTTGGCGAGCTTCGGGCACACCTTTCCTCAAAGCCTGTGCACACAGGGTGCTGGCCCTTCTTTCAGGAAGGCATTCCTTACTGTCCCTGCATGCACATGTAGTTTCGATAGCTTCCATCTACCACTGTCGGGATGCTCTCGAGCAGTCCCTTTGCCCATAGTCTAAGTCAGCCTTTCTGTGTCCTACCACAGAGTGGTCTACCACCTTTTCAGAGCTCCCAGGCCACTGTGCAATTAAACATTCCTAACTGGAGTTATTTCGTCAGCTATCCTCATAGCTACATGTACACCCTCTTTGCTTACCAGTATACAAGGTGTGGTCATAATATACTGTGAATGTTTACATTTTAAAAAATTATTATAAGGGCTAGTCAGATAGCTCAGTAGATTAAAGCAACTGCTTAGACAGAGTGCAGCGACCGGGGTTCGATCCATGGCATGCTGTGCCAGCACCCCCAGGGGCGTGCTGAGACAGCGAATGAGACTGAGTGTGGTAGCACACCCAGCACCTGTAATCCCAGCGCTTGGGAGGCTGAAAACAGGAGGATCACTATGAGTCCGATCTACGTAGTGAGACCCTGTAGACCCTGTCTTAAATACATTAAAAAAAAATTCTACTTGATAAAGAAATTACTATAGTTAAAGATATATTGCCATTCATTAACCTCAAAACACTTCCCTCTTGCTTTGACATACTTACCATCCTTGCCACTTTCTGAAGCAGTTCTGCAAGGTCTCTTTCTTGAGTGGCTTTACAAATTATGATTTAAAAAATACAGCAAATGCCACTACCAAGTGCCATCCAATGGACAGGCAGACTCAAAGAAATATTATTGAGTATCCTCATTGGCCTTACTCACAGACCTGGCACAACACAACTGCTGGCTGTTCTCCCAAATCAAAATGTCCATAAAAGTCAAATGTTACAGAACTGACTCAAGACATCAAGACAGTTGTGAGACCACAGCTAAAGACACAGAAGAGGCTACCAGAGCTGCTTCAGAAGGTGGCAAGAATGACAGGGCAGGCGTGTTCAGTGAGAGGGGAGCACTCTGAGGAAAACGAATGGCAGGTGCCTTTTACCTTTGCCATGTTTTTCCAGCTCATGTCCTATCTCCAAGGCTCCCCTCAGTCACTGGCACAAACACAGGAGCCACAAAGTAAGTCTACTGCAAGAACGCCTATGTGCTTGAGTTACTGGGAAAAAAGGAGGAACTTAGCCCACACCACACTCGAACTAACAGGGCAACAGCTCTTCTGGGTAGTTTTGTAAAGCAGTGTCACCAAACTGTCTAGAGGACTTCTGGGATGAATCTGGGTGGGCCATGAAGATGCAGAGAGCAATGTGGGTGCACGAGGTGGAGGGGCCAGTGTTACCTGCAAAGGAGAAGGCCATGATCTCCTGGAGGTGGGGTGCCGCCAAGGGAGGCCGGTACACGATTTTGCCTTGGTTAATGTCTTCCTGTGTGAAGTACTGGATGGGAGAGAGAGGTCGGTCCCTGTGCTCGATGACACCTGAGGAGCAAGAGATGGGCAGGAGCATCAGCAGTCACTCCCAAGGCCCGCTGACTCCCTGTGGGAGTCTTCTGTCTTCCTACTAGGAGCTATCACTCTGTGCTGGGGGAGCTATTCTCTAAATCAGAAACCCAGAGAGTCTTGGGCTCATGAAATATCAGCAGGTAAGATGAAAGTGAATCCCCACAATGGAGCTTAGACCCTGTGGACTGCACCATAACTGTGAGACCCTTGCAAACAAATGTCAATCTAGGGGTCAAGGTCCCTCAGAGACAGTACAGGCTGTCCTTAGCTGCTGTTGTAAGGAGATTTTCCTTCTTTCCTTAATAATCTCTGTGATGATCTGTTAACAGTCACATGGATTGAACATTCAAAGGACTGGATGTGTGTTATCGTTTGGCTTGTGACCAGTGGCTTAGGGGTTGCCATCTGCCTGTCATTCATCACAATACAGAACTGATATTGCACTGTTGTTCCTGGCCAATTCATTCAGTCTGCTTTCTTTTTCTTCTTTTTTATTCAGTACTGGGGATTGACCCTAAGGCCTTCATACTGAATTACATCCCTAGCCCTCTTCTTACTTTTTATTTGAGACAGAGACACTCACTAAGACACAAGGTCTCCCAGGCTGGGCTTGAACTTGTGATTTTCCTGCCTTGGCCTTGCAGAGTTCTGGGATTATAAGCAAGGATCACCACAGCCAGCTCCACTCACTCTTTAAAAGTAGGGCACACAGGAGGCTTGGTGTTGATCAGTTCTCCTGTGCACAGGCTGAGAGACCAATAGCCACTCTCCACAAACAGCCTGGGGTGCTAGTCTCAAAGAACTCACAGTGAAGGGAGAACCTCAGTTTAAAACTGGCACATGAAAAAAGGAAGGATGCCTTTTAGCTTCCTATTTCTTTGGTCTTTATCAAGGGGCATGCTAATCTCTTAGAGAGTGGTCTTTGGGAGGGAGCAGAGCAGTATCCACAGAAGCTGGTCTCCTTTCTGCAACTAATACCATCCCATTAATTAAACTCTGAAATGGCTGGAGACTGACTCAGGGCAGGGCCCACCCCTCCTGTGACCATAGTTCCATACTGCCTGTTTCCCCAGGGAGGAGGACCGACTTATCCCCTGTGGAACAAATGCATATAAGTGGCTTAGCCCCTTAGCTCCTACAGACTTCCTTGTCAGTGCCTGCTGGTTCTGGTCGCAAGCTTATAGGGCAGGCTTTGTCCTGTAGGCAATGCCTGTGTGCATCTGGTTCCTCCAGTGATGTTAGAGGGTGCTCACACCCACGGTGTTCTTCAGTACAGCTCTGTTGGAGCCAAAGCCAACACATTCTTCTCATCTCTATTTGTCCTAAACTAGAGGACAAGAACATGGGGGTAGGAATTACTGTTATTTCTTAAAACTTAAATATGTATCTCTGTGTACATAAGCACTCAAACCTCCTGTTTTAAAGACTGGTCCAGGGGCAGGGGAGATGGCTCAGTAGAATAAGTGCTTGCCTGGCAAGTGCAAGCGCCTGAGTTCAATCCCCAGTTCTGCCAAAAATAAATAAATAAATAAAGACTGGTCCAGCTAAAAGACTACAGAAGCACTGCACCTCACCCATCTTACCTTGATTTGGGTGCAGAGGTCGAGTGATATTGTATATAATCTTCCCACTGAGCCTCTTAGAGTTCACAAAGGACAAGACATGAGGTTGAATGACTGTCAGGCCATCTTCCCGAGCCTAAGTTTAGAAAGGAAGAAGATAAGATGGTGGGCTAAAAACCAAATCCAGGGGCTAAAGCAAACCTTATTAAGAAACCCAAAGCATATTCACCCTGGATTTAAAAGTCACAGTTAAGAAAATTTTCTCCAAGAGTTCAAAAGAAGAAATGACAGGTCTGAAGAGATGTGTCGCAGTACCAGGAAACTCAGGGTCTCAGGCCTCTTCAAGGTTTCTGAGCACCCTGCTCCCTTATCTACATCTCTGCATGCGGTGGGGGTCCCAGTATGATTGCTTTTTCCCTAGGCAGCGCTTGCAGAGGAACTCTGGAAATGAAGCACCACCATTGGCTATTTTACTATCCATGGCTGGCTCAGTACATCTCTGGTCCTTGAACTTGATGGATTAAAGAGGTTGACTCTGATAAAAAGATCTGAAGACCCAGCCAAGAAGTTTAAGTCTTGGCCCCAAGATTTTTCAGAGCATTGCTGCCAGCCTCTAGCTTTGCTAATGGGAACTGTGATGCTTTCTGGTTTCTAAGGGCTAAAAAGGAACCCACCTTAAATCTCAAGAGAGACTTGCCTTTTGCACTGAGAAGTCTAAGAGCTATTTGTTGATGAAGACACTTGAAAATAGGGAATATATCTCTTTGCCTTCATTCTACTATTCACCAAAACTAGACACTGCTTTTCTCTTCAGGCTTCCAGGACCTAATGAGTGAGAACAGCAGTGACCCAGGGGTGGATGTGCAGGCTGCTGTTGTTCATTCACCTGGCACACCACAGCCCGCCATCAGGGCCACACTAAAAAGACCACCAAGGAAAGAGCCAGTGCGTGGGGACAGCAGTAGCAAAAACACACATAGAGGGAAGGAAAAGAGAACCAAGGCTGAGCACGGGCCTTTGCTTGGGTCGTATGTGCAGGTTTAAAACAGAACAAGATATCCTGCCTGTTTTAGGCCCTTCCTAACTGACCCCTGAAGGTAGGTTAAAGTTTGACATGTTCTCCTACTCTTTTGGGGCTCTGCCTCTTTTCAGAAAGAATTTCTCCATTTAGACAAGGATTAAGTGGGGCTCAGTAATGCTCCCAGAGGAGGGTGTAGTGTTCTTCATTTTAACCATAAAAAGATTGACGGTTGTAGCTGCTCTGTAATTGTCCCTAAGGCATACTTGTCCTGGGCAGAGGCGGCATCTGCAGGTTAGGACAACCCCCCTATAGGAAGGAGTCGAATTTCAGGCCCTTGCTCAGATCTGGAATGTAATGAGCAAGGAAAATTAGCATTGCAAACGGCAGCTGGTCTCTCACCCGAAAATAAAACAAGTAAGGGCAACCAGTTAAAAATATGCGCCCTATATAAGCTGTTTACAGCTGACTTATGTGTAGGTGCATGTGGGTACAAATACAGGGATGCAGAAAAGTACAGACTCAGGGCCTTTCAGCACCCCATTTATCACCTTCTAATCTCAAAAGCCCTACAATAACTAAAAATTCTCAGTGACATGGAATGCTTTTGAAAATTTAGATGTTCCTAAAATAACAACATGATAAGATGAGAGAACGACCATGGACATAGGGCTATGGGAAAGGAAATATGTTCCAGCCAAGACAACAGATATTCTATTTTAGAATTTATGGATACTATTTCTATACTGATGTAAGTAGACAGTAGGCAGAAAAAGAATGTGGATGTGATTCGCAGAGGAAAGCAATACTGAGACTGAGATATATCAAAGTACAATCAATTTTTATACTGGTGACTTGGAATATTCAATATTTATCAATTATATGTAGTACAAAATAAGAGATTTAAACTTTGTGGAAATCATTAAAGAAGACATTTTTATCACATATCTGTTAACATCAGAAAATTACAGAATAATGACTTTCATAACATCTACGTCTGAGTAAATCCCTGGTCCATACTATTCTCCCTATTTCTCTACTGTCACCACTGCTGGGAGCCCATTTCTCACCCAAGTTCCCACAATGGCCTCCTGCTTGTCCTCTCCACTACCGAGTCCACGTAGACATGGATATTAGGCCTCACACAAGGCCCCTGCGCAGCACCCTGTGATGGCTTTTGCCTCTCTCACATAGTACAAGCAAGTACTTATCATGGCCTGAGTGGCCCCACACAAAGGCCCCTCCCCACTGGTCACATCTGCGAGGGCACATCAGTCACCCCCTCTTTCATTGCCTGTGCTCCTGGTATACCCTCTATGATACATTCCAAATGGAGGCTGTCATGTGGTGCCCTCTATAACCCTGAGGGGCATCTCTGTATTTTCAGTCTCCCTCTCTCCTCCCCGCACACTGACCATCTTTTAAATACAGCTCAGAAGCACTAGCTACAGGCACCGCTGTACAACAGATCTACAGAATTTTTCTTGCAAAACTGAAACTCTATATCCAATGAACAACTATACAATACTTCTTGGTTGTGTGACTGGTTTATTTTACTTAGCAAAATGTCCTCAAGCATCATCTAAGTTGTACCATATAGACAAGATTTATTCCTTTTTTAGGCCAAAATATGCCACTGTGTGACTATGTACGTATGCACATGTGGACATCTCTCTCTCTCTCTCTCTCTCTCTCTCTCTCTCTCTCTCTCTATATATATATATATATA
>NDGN011555839.1:5397-17081 GCA_002564285.1 Tympanoctomys barrerae | reverse complement strand
GACTCAGGTCAACAATTTCTGACATTGCCAGTCAAGCAGAAGACCCAATGCTATTATGGGCTATGGGACTATTTTGTAATATTTTGCTGAGGTCACACACCTATAACATTTAAAGGACGGAACTAAACAAAAAAAGAGGATGCAGATGATTTTCCATTTTGTATCTGTGTATTCAAAACGGTTAGTTAATAAACCGTTAATTAATTCAATAAATAGGGGAATTTTTTCTAATAGTGTTTGCAAATAGGATATCATGTCTGCATCTTGTACAACAAATAACCACTAGGAAGACAGTATGCAATGTGTTTATTATTGGAACTGTGCTACCAATTTGATTTGAAACTGTCTCATTGATATTTGTTTCTCAATAAAATTATGGGAAAAAAGTGAAGGCTGTAGGAAGTGATAAGATATTGAAGGAAATACAGTTCTGATATGTTAGCAGTGTTCAACTAGTCTGTGAGCATTTTGGTAATTATTCATGGATTCACAGTGTTTATATTATGCATCATAATTTGTGAAAAATGAATTCTATAAGAAACAATTCAATCCAGAAAACATATTCCACCAGAAAATAGAAATAGAAAAAGGATAATTTTGCTCTGGAAAATTCAGAGGTATAGAAGTAGTTTATTTTTAATTCATCTCTTGCTTATAGTTAAAATTAAAAATGTCTTAACAATAACAGTCATTTCTTGAAGGTTTCAAAGCATTTTCTGGAAAATGATTATTTGATTTTGCAGTTGCTTCAGACAGTTTAGCAAGATGTATGCCTTTAAAAAGAGCCCCATGTCCAGACCATAACCTTTAAAAGATGAGATAAATAATCTGAACCTGCAACAGCACCAACTGCTGTGCTCCAAAGTATAAATATTCTCGTCTTTGACTGACATTTAGCATTATAAAAGAAGAATGATGTCTTCTATTACAGCAAGGAAGGAACCATCAATTCAGTTTACAAGAAGATTTTCTAGGTCTTTGTGTCAATCATTTCATAAAATTATTGATTAAAATAAATAGAAAAGGAATTGCATGGCATAAATAATAGAAAAACATTGAAAAATTACACACACACACTCAGAATTTTTGAGCTTATGATGCAGATCTCAATTCAAATTTAACCTTTAAATACAAATGTCATGAAATGACCATCACTTTAATGAGCAGCTAAGGACAATCAATTACTTTCCTCTACATAGTACACAGTTACGTAACCATTTCAAAAGAAACCCCTCCAAGACCTAGGGTTCAGACACTGGTTTTCCTTTTTTTTGTTATCTGACACTGGTTTTTCTCTCTGCATACTAGATTTGTCTAAATATTAAAAATAGGACATATTATATACATGCAATTTGAATAATTGTGAAAAAGTGAACATACAAAGCTGATACATCAGAAATGGAACATTGCTAATACCAGACATGTTTTCTATGTTTTCTCTGAGTCAGTAAGTCCTTCTGTCTCCTTTACAGGTAATAATATCTTATTCCTAGCACCAGAGATTATTTTTTGCCTCCAGACCTTTATATAAATCAAATCACAGAGCACAGCACACAGTATGTGCCTGGATTCTATTGTTTACTTATAGAGCTAATACTAATAGTAAACTTTCTTAAATAGAAATCAAGAAAGCAATCCCAATTATGATAGCCACAGAAAATAAACTAAAATACCTAGGAATTAACTTAATGGAAGGGGTGAATAGTATCTCTAATGAAAACTGTATAGGAAGAGAAAAAATATGTAAGTATATACATAGGATAGCTGGAAAAATTGTACTGCTGATATTTACTGATCTATTGGAAGGAACAGTAGACTGACAAAAATTCTTTTTTTCCTCTATTCTTTGACCAATTTTGAATGCTTATATCTGGTAATCTGAACAACAAACTTGAAGATAACAGTATGCAAAATAACAACCACTATTGAATTCCTTTCATCTTGTTTAGTGAAATTTTGTGTTCTTTCTAATAGTCATAATTTTTATTCTCTTTTAAAAATCAAAAAGAAAGTTAGAAAAATATTGGTGAAAGAAAGTTAATAGGATGCACAAAAATGAAAGACATACTATACTCAGTCATGTTGAGAAAAAACAAACTAAAAAACCAAGCAACTGTATTAATTCACTATCTGTTGCTACAACAAACAGATGAGGCTAGGTACTTTATACAGAAAAACAGATTTATTTAGCTTATGACTCTGACTATCCAAGAGTGGCATCTACCTTGCTCTGATGCCGGCCTCTCTCTCTGCATCACAGCAGGGGAAGCCATGCAGAAAGAAAGGGCTACCTGCAGAAAAATAGATGGCCCAACTTTGTATAACAGCCCACCTCCGTGAGAGCTAACTCACTTTTTGTTTGTTTGTTTGTTTGTTTTGTTTGGCAGAACCGGGGATTGAACTCAGGCCCTTGGGCTTGCCAGGGAAGCTCTTATTCCACTGAGCCATCTCCCCGGCCCCCTAACTTGCTTCCTGAGACCGCATTAATCTTTTTCAATGTGGTGCTCCACACAACTGAATCCACTTTCCCTAGATCCTGTAACTGCAAAGTGTCACAGCCTCTACTCTGCCACAAAAGACCAAGATTTCAGGGTGTGGATACTGGAGGGCACACTGAAACCACATGCAAATGGCTGTGCCACCCTTATTAAAATCTGGGCCATTTCTTGCACTCATAAGAAACTGTCCGTGACAGGATGTTTGTCGTTGCTCTTTTATCTACTGGGAGCATTTCTTCCTTTTCCCAGATCGGCTTTCCATGACTTAATTAAAATATAAGCTTTCTTTTTTAGTTTTGTGAGAGATGGATATTCCATTGCCATGCAAATATTGTCGATGCGTTGAATTCAGCAAAATAATCCAATGTAGTCCAGTAGTCCATAATAGTAGTGGGTTATCCACAGAACTGGCAATGTCAGGAGTTGTTGACTTGAGCCTTGTACAGTTCAGCATATTAATATGGCTTTACTTTTTATACCTCGTGTTTATATTTTTCTGAAGAACCATTTTGTAATGAAGAAAAAAATATATATATATGTATATACAAAACAGTTTGATATACAGCTACTTTCTCTTCTTTCAATGAGAAGAAAGATTTGTACTAATAGTGTTTAGACAACATAAAATGTCTGCATCTTCCACTATGAAAACTACTATGAAGACAACAATATGCAATGTATTAATTATTGTAGCTGTCCTCCCAATGTGTTTTGAAACTGTCTCATTGCTATTTCTTTCTCAATAAAATTAAAAAATATATACGCTACTTTGCTCACTGTTTTTTCATAACATATCACTCACAAGCACACTTTACACCTTTTACTTCATTAACTGCTTCTTTCCTAGAAAGAAATCTCCATAAAAGTGATTTTTGTCTGTTCTTTTTTCTGATAACCTCAGCATCTAGTACAGCATGGGGAATATAACTGATATTCTGTATATCTTTATCTAATGAGATAATGAGGCATATATTTTTAATGTCATGCTAATAGAAGCATTCATTGCAACAGTATTCCTCAACAAAGATGTCTGAAAGTATATAAGCCTGGTAAAGTAACTGAAAATATGTTCAATATCAACTGAACATATTCATAATTCTAGAGATTATGACAGTCAATGACAATACATGGGGGTTTGTGATGTAGTTTCTAATTTAAAGCATACAAGTTATCAATATTTTCATATTTCCTGTTTCCTCCCACATGTATGCTTACCTCCAAAACTTCTCCTTTTATGCTGGATTAGAAAAATAATTTTAGGGAGTTGTGTAGTTCTCTTAGCTTACTACTGCAAATTTTATACCATAAACAATGAAGTTATTTTACATTTTCTTTACTTCTAAAATTACACTATTATAGGGTAATGTTTTTGAAAATCTAACAATAGATTTTTGAAGAGTTTCAAGTGTTATGTACTAAGTTAAATGCAAGCAAGTATATTATAAAGCAGAGGTAAATAATATATTAACATCCTTGTGTGGAATTGGTCTTTAGTCTGAAGGGGAAGGTACCTACTATTTGTTGTACTGCATAGGATGCCACTGGGACCATAATTTTGAGGTTAAAGAGACATGAATTTTTTCTTCATTCTTTTTTGTCTTTCAGCTTTAATGGAAAGTATTTGTAGAAAAGTAGAAATTGTAGTTCAAAACCATAATGATAACCAGTGGCTTCTCAGCACTGTGGATATCAAGAATTGACCAGTTTAGAGATTCATCCCATCATCTAGGAGTTTTAGACATCACCAAGTTGTGACTTAACTACTCCTTCGTCATCAACTAACCATGCTTCAGACAGCATTTTTTACTTTTTCCTCTCTGTTAACCTTTATTTAAAAAATGGGTTAGTGTTTCAGCTTTTTTGAGGTGTCAACTTGTTGAATGTTTTACTTTATAATTTACAGAGAATCTTTTCATGAATCAGCCCTCTTAATTTAAATTTAGTATCCACATTGTACGAAAAAAGGAAAAGTGAGCTTCATAATTGTTAACTGAGTATTTTGAGGACAACAAGAAGTGTAATACTAAGCCTACTGACAATAACGTCACAGCTCTTTTTATCCTGCCTAATGTCACAGTCAAAGTTATAAGCAGGTTTTCAAATAACTTTTTAATTAGTACAACTTTTTTTGGTCTATTTTAGAGGCAGGGCCTGTCTGTGCAGTTCAGGCTAGACTTGAACTCACTTTGTAGCCACAGCTGGTCTCAAATTTGCAAAGATCCTCCTGCCTCAGCCTCCCTAGTGCTGGGATTACATGTAAAAGAATTTGAAGTAAGACATTCTCCTAATCTCTTGGAACTGAAGTTTCTGCATTTATGCTATGGACATTTTGGTGCTTAGAAAATCAATTTAAATGAGTGAACAAATGAAGCATAGTTATTCTCCACCATATATTGAGCTCTTCTTTCTCCTTTTCTCTTCCACCGTTTTTCATTTATTATCTGTGGGATTTGATAAGAAAAGTTTTTTAAAGATTCATGTCAGCTTTTTATTTTTAAAAATCCCTTATTTTATTACCATATATATTGTGGGTTATGTATCAGGTAATACTAGCATACTTAAGATACATTTTCTATTTTTCTCTTCAATTTCTAATTGAGTAAACTACTGTCACGGCAAAAAATGAATATGAACTGATGCCCAGGAAATCTGCACCACAAAAATTAAGCACTTACTCTGCATGAGGCACACAGGCTGGCCTCACCCCCCAGGGCTGCCCTCAGCAGGCTTACAGCATGCATTTGTATGGAAAGAGAAACCACGACCACATAATCATATTGGAGGCAACCGTGGTTTTCTTTGCTATATGAAAGAAGTCCCAAGAGTATGTTGACTGAGTCACCATGCTTTTATAAATTCGCACAGAGAATTTGAGGAATTGTTAATGGGCACCTGTAATCCCGTATTTTAGGAGATTGAGCTTGTGTAATTTCCTTGGTTAAGAGAACCATGTCATCTTCAAGGTAAATCCTAACCAACATAAACTTTCCTCCAGCTCATTTTTGAATGTATATTATGTCTAAGTAGGATTTTTTGGCCCAGTTTATAAAAGAAATTTCCAAGTTTGCCAAGTTTTAGGGTTTTTTTGTTTGTTTGTTTTCATTAATGAAAACTATTGTTTTAGGATGCTTTTACTGGTATTTTATTAGACTAGGAATATGTATCTCGATGATTAAAATCATTGAATTTCTTTTGTACTTTTAGACTACAGATGAAATCAACAAATTATTAAATTAAATAAGCAACCTATCAGATTTGCAAGAATTATTAGAACAAATTGACACTCTGGAAAATATGGCCTATATAGGACAGAAATGGGTATATTGTGCTAGCCTTATAAACTAAAAAATCTGAAGCTATCAACTGATGATTGAAACTATTTTAATTACGAGTTCTCTATATATCCCTTTCTCCTCCATATATATGGTAAGAATTACTAATGTTGTGTCTATATTCTATTGAGATTATATTAAATTGATTAGTCATAAAATCTAAGAGTTGTTAAAGAGCCTTGAAAGTCACTTACCTCTTTATGACCTGAAAATAAATTAATTATTCCCATAATATTTCAAAATGACTCAGTAAATATTAGGTTATCTCTGCTGATGAGATTTCATAAGTCTGTGACTAGAGGCATCTGTTATAAGGAGTCAAAAAAAAAAGGGAGGCGGCTAGGCTGAGTGGAAAGAGAGTTCTATGAAAACTAGTAAGCTTGCATATAAAATGCTTCTGCTATTGAGAAGTAAAGGCTTTCAGATAGAAAGCAGAATGGGGAGCCATTCAAGGAACCATGTAGTTAAGACTGATGGAGTGTGGGAGAGAGAAAATTCAGCTGATGTTGAAGAGGTGAGCGGGCATGGTCTTATGCGAAAGTTGTAACAAAGAATTTGATATTGTTCTACGAGCAATATGAAGCTAAAAAAGAAATTTTAGTCATGCATGGCATGATAAGAATTGCATTTTCAAAAGGTCACTCTGACTCCCATGTGGAGAACAGATTAGAGTGTGATGTGACAACTCCAAGAATCCTGACAGGAATGGATTTTCAAACTCACAAGCAAGAGACGGGGAGTGACTCACACCACAGTGCTGATACAGGATAGAAGATGACAGGCTCACAGGAAATAACAGTACATGTCACCCACCCCTATACCATACCCAGCACATGCATAATGGTCTTCTTGAATCCAGTTACTGGCTCACATGTGGAGCTCAGGCAGGACCAACATCCTGCTTCATGGTTATTCGTGATGAGTATGCTGTGCTCTACCCTGTGCCCAGCTGACTTCATAACAGGCAGAGAAAGCACAGCTAGTGTCACACAGTGTGCACTTTCCCTCCTCAAGCCAGCACATGGCAAGCAGTGGGAGGAATGTCCCTGTCAGCAGGCCACAGGTGCTGAGGAAGAGTACTCCCACTCCTGGTGGGCCCTGGATTTAAAAGCTTTAAACACCTGCCAAATCCACAGCCTTAACTAGCCTAGTTTAGTTCAGCAGACATTTATCACACTTGCTAGTAGAACTATTCCATCAATACATAAACACACTCAATCAAAACTTTCCTGTAAATAGATCTATGAAATGTACTATGCCTTTGGAAAGACTATGTTGACCTTCCTAAACGAGGTAGCTGGACACAAAGCCTAGTGTAATTATCTTCAGAATTGATGACATTTAGAATAATAAAGACATTCACTGAGAGGGAACCCAGTTTTCAGCAAAAGGAAAAGGAATATATAACAAATGTTTTCTACACTGTGTTCAACACTTGATCCATTTTGCTTATTGAACTAAACAGCTTTGCCAAAGTGCGGTCTATTATGCATTGCTGTTGAAAGAACTTTGTGGACACACTGTCATACCCATTCAATTCAATGTTCTCTGAAGTCCTTGTCATATTGCCTCAGCAAAGTTGAGTAGGCCCAGCGAGTCTGGCCAGCAACGCCTGAAATATTATGTCTATCACCTGGTCCGTTAGAGGGAGGCGCACTTGTCCTGCTTTATCTTAAATTTCAGCAACTTTTACACTATGCTTCTGATGTTCATTTACATAGCTACTATTCATACAAAAGCCATTAGATACAAATTGTACATGGCACTAATAAGAGATGGAAATGGAATTACAGGCTCTTTTCTAAGTGGAAAAAATTGAGGATATAGCAAAAGGAAATTAAATCAGCACACCAGAAACATACCTGCACCTCCATCTTTACTGTGGCACTTTTCACAGTGGTGAAGAAAGGGAATCACTCTATTTATTGATTAACAAAGGAGTAAAAGAAGTGTGCCATGCACAGACAACTGAGTATACTCAGCCACAAGGAAGATGATACCAACCTTGTCATTTTCAGACAAATGAATGGAATTGGAGGACATCGTGCTAAGTAAAATTAGTCACAGAAAAAAAAATCATAGATCCTCTTTTTTGAAAAAAATAAAAAACAAAAATCGACCCAAAAGTAGAATAGTTACTACCAGAGATTGGAATGGATGAGGGGGTGTGGGGTAGCAGTATGTGGATATGATCTGTGTATGGCCTACATATATGTATAGAAATATCACAAGAAACCCATTGCTACATACAATTACCATGTTAATTTATTTTTGTTAGGCCTACTATTGCTTTTAGAATAGCTATTTTTCTGCATTTGAATAGTCTGAGCTTTCATTTAAAAAAAAAACTGGTATTAAATTAGGCTGTCTTGGAAATAATGATACAAAGAGAAAATTGCTTTTGAAAATCCAGGATTATTTTTTAACAATATCAACACTTGACAAAGCAAATCTTTCTAGTTTTCAAGCTCCATCTAGTTGCCCTTACTTCTACTAAATTCATGGCATCTAATAAAAAATATGTTAAATAGTAAGGAGCTCATAGTGAAATGTAATATTTCAAGTGACTTTATAAGATCTATTTACTTTAATATGAAAAACTCAGCCACAGTCAGCCTATTGCCTTAGGCAAATGGAAATTTCATTCCTACTCAAATGTCCTTGTGTAAAAACAACTGTACTGGGCAAGTTCCTTACACAGAAAATGACATCTGAACTGCCTGGCATGCGGCAGCTCTTGGACCCAAAGAAAAAGTTAAATTGTGTCTGTTATATGTCTCCTGTGAGGGAGCCCAGGAAGTTGATGCAAATTTGATTTACTTTCTCTCTGAATAGTTTGAGAAAGGAGTTAAAGATAGTGAACTCGGGGTGGCAGAGCTGTTGTGGCTAGTGATTTAACAATGTTTACACAGCTAGTATTTATCAGACTTCATGAAAGAATAGAGAAATGTTAGCATTGCTAGACATTAAAAAGTTATAAAAAGACAAAATGAAGTATGATTGAACACCACTCTCAACATTGTTGAGTGCGAACTAACACGGCAATTTGAACAATAATGGCACTATCTTGTAAGTTAATATGTACAGATCCTGTGTCCTGGCAAGTTGATTCTTGGGGACATGCACTAAAGAAGCTCTTGTTAGTGAACTCTAGGAATTAGTATCTAGAGATAAGACGTAATTCATCTATTCTTCTACAGGAACAAGTATATAAAGGAACTGTGATATGCTTATACAATGGAACACTATTTAGCCAAGAAACCAAAAATATGGTCAGAGAGAATCCCACAGTCCTCAAATTGATAATAAAGAATATTCTATAGGAATACACCTAGAATGGTTGGTTAATTTTATATGTCCATTTGACTGAGCTATAGTAGACAGTTTGATCAGACATCAATATATGTTACTATAAATGTGTATTTTACATATAATTAATATCTAAGTCAGTACATTCGACATAGTGTCTTCCATAATTCAGACCAGCTTCCTATCAGTTAATGGCTTCAAAAGGAAGGACTGAAATTCCCTGTGAATAAAGTTCTAGCTCCAGGTTGCCTCTGGGGTGGAGGAAATGTGAAAGAATCTCACCCTCAAATTTCCAGACTGGGGCCTACCTCTCTACAGATGCTACAGTTGTGTACCAATTCCTTCAGGAAAGTTCTATCTGTCTGCCTGCCTGTCTGTCTATCTATCTACCTACCTACCTATCTATCTATCTATCTACCTATAATCTATTAATTAACCAATCTCTTCATCTACTTACTTACTTAGCTACCTACCTACCTACCTACCATATTTTTTGTCAGAGGCTCAAGTAGAGAATCAACCAATTATGATTCCCACTTAACAGGCCTTGTGATTAGAAAGAGACATGGGTTTTGGATTAAGACAAGTGAAATCAAACCTCCATTTCAGGAAATTATTCTCTATATGATTAATTTAAATCAATGACTTGGTGGAACTTGAATTTCTCTTCTATTAAACAGAAATTACAAGAGAGTTGTCTGAGGACTGAATCATATAGTATACCAATATGATGAATGTGCTTTAACATTTTTGAGTTTATTCTATTACATGCTCTGAGATCTTATTTAGCAGTGAAATTTTGTTTGAAGATTGATAGCCTTACAGAACCAAAGACTTTCTCTAATTTAAAATTAGTGGGTCCAGGAAGATAGCTAAGCGGACTAAGTGCCTGCTTAGGCAAGCTCAGGAACAGGGTTTGATCCCTGGCACCACAAGCCATGTCAGCCCTACCCCCAGGTGCACTGAGGCAGTGACCAAGTAGTGGTGGTGCACACCTGTAATCCTATCTCTGGGGAGGCTGAAAGCAGGAGGATCACTACAAATTCAAGCTATGTAGTGAGACCCTGTACCAAATTAAAAAAAAAAAACCTATAAACAAACAAAAAAACCCTCTAAAACCAGTATTCCAGGGAACAAACTTCTCTCAATATTGTTTGAAACTGAGGTATTATTTTTTTACATAAGAAACTGGAAAAGACTGAAAATATTCAGTACAAACAATGGTAAGGGGAAGAAGGCATTCTTATATTTAACTATGGCATACATTGCTACAAGCTTCTTAGAAGGTAAAGAAGACATCTAAAAGCAAAGACTGTCAGTCTATATGTGAAAGAATGCTTATTGCAGTTATTTTAATAATTTCAAAAGAATGAAAAAATTAAACATCTATTGATAGTAGGAAGTAGTATTAGATAGGAATACAAATATATATTATGTAATTCTCTTTACCTATTGGTAAGGATGAGTATAATTATACTATAGCTAGCTGTAGGAGTGAGGGGAGATGGAAGAAAGGGAGAGGAAGTGATGTAAAAGGATCAAGATGAAATATGTGTACATACACTAAATACATAAATATAATAAATGTATTTATTATGGATCTCAAACATTTACCAATAAAAATATAATAACAGCAATGCTTATTTGTATATAATTGAATAAACAAAAATACAAAAATTAAGGTATTAAGCATAACATTAATTCATCATATAATAAAAACAGTAGAGAGTCTTAACTTTTCATTTCCATTTTTCTACTGTTTAGTTTTAAAAATAAGCATCCATTACTGTGGTGAATGGAAACAAATCAAATTAGCAAAACAAACACATAGATCTCATTGGATTTCTAATATCTTTAATTGTACATTAAGTCACTAATTATGTAGATAAACCTTGATTTGAATCTTTTCTTTTAATTGGTGAATTTAAATCTTTAATTGATACCACATGCCTTTCAAATGACTATCCATCTTTTCTATTCTCCTGAGTCTACAGGCAAACTTACTTTTGGAAATTTCTCTAAAGTCTCTTTTCCCCCAGTCTATATCAGTTTACACAATAGTAACAAGAAAAAGAAAATCATCTGTATACTTTTATTAACAACCTTCCAGCTAACACTATTGGTGCTGAAGATCCACACCAGGGCCGTTCGTTTTCTTTTGAAATTTACCAAGGGAAAAGATAGATAGATAGATAAATAGATACATAGATAGATAGATAATACATTATTACATATTAACATATATTATAAATAATATATTATTAGATATTTATTTTAACATATATTATAAATAATATTAGATATTAAATTATTATTAGATATATAATATATTATTTATAATATATGTTAAAATATATTAATATAGTTAATACATTATTTAACTAACCCAAATGTTATTTAAATGGTTCCATATACATAAAAAATTCAACTGAGCAGTCTTACCTATGACACCTGATTTGAATTACTTTGGTTTTTTTGGAGGTTTTTTGCTTTAAACAATTTATTTAACTGAAATGGACTTGTTTGTTTCTGAAGTGACTTCCAT